>LKNJ01001221.1:0-131605 GCA_002120245.1 Maccullochella peelii | reverse complement strand
GGGACCTAGTGAATGACCTGCAGAGAGCTGGGACCAAAGTAACAAAGGCTACCATCAGTAACACACTCTGCCGCCAGAGACTCAAATCCTGCAGCGCCAGACGTGTCCCCCTGCTTAAGCCAACCCCATAGAAAATCTTTGGAGGGAGTTGAAAGTCCGTGTTGCCCAGCGACAGCCCCAAAACATCACTGCTCTAGAGGAGATCTGCATGGAGGAATGGGCCAAAATACCAGCAACAGTGTGTGAAAACCTTGTGAAGACTTACAGAAAACGTTTGACCTCTGTCATTGCCAACAAAGGGTATATAACAAAGTACTGAGATGAACTGTTGTTATTGACCAAATACGTATTTTCCACCATAATTTGCAAATAAATTCTTTAAGAATCCTACAATGTGATTTTCTGGATTTTTTTGTTTCTCATTTTGTCTCTCATAGTTGAGGTATACCTATGATAAAAATTGGAGACCTCTCTCATCTTTTANTCCAAAGAACACCATACCTACTGTGAAGCATGGGGGTGGAAACATCATGCTTTGGGGCTGTTTTTCTGCAAAGGGACCAGGACGACTGATCCGTGTAAAGGAAAGAATGAATGGGGCCATGTATCGTGAGATTTTGAGTGAAAACCTCCTTCCATCAGCAAGGGCATTGAAGATGAGACGTGGCTGGGTCTTTCAGCATGACAATGATCCCAAACACACCGCCCGGGCAACGAAGGAGTGGCTTCGTAAGAAGCATTTCAAGGTCCTGGAGTGGCCTAGCCAGTCTCCAGATCTCAACCCCATAGAAAATCTTTGGAGGGAGTTGAAAGTCCGTGTTGCCCAGCGACAGCCCCAAAACATCACTGCTCTAGAGGAGATCTGCATGGAGGAATGGGCCAAAATACCAGCAACAGTGTGTGAAAACCTTGTGAAGACTTACAGAAAACGTTTGACCTCTGTCATTGCCAACAAAGGGTATATAACAAAGTACTGAGATGAACTTTTGTTATTGACCAAATACTTATTTTCCACCATAATTTGCAAATAAATTCTTTAAAAATCCTACAATGTGATTTTCTTTCTCATTTTGTCTCTCATAGTTGAGGTATACCTATGATGAAAATTACAGGCCTCCCTCATCTTTTTAAGTGGGAGAACTTGCACAATTGGTGGCTGACTAAATACTTTTTTGCCCCACTGTATTATATTGTAAGGGTGGCACAGTGGTGCAGTGGTTGGCGAGACAAGAATTCTACAAGAATGTATGTCATTCAATTTGGCACAGACTTCGTTTGTTTTCTTTGACAGTGGTGTGTCCTGTGGTTTTTCATTGCTAGGATTATCACCTTTGAAATACTTGGCAGTGAGTAGTTTCACTTAGTGCTACAGAGGAAAATGGTTACCTCATACAGTCCCAAAGAAAAGCTTGGAACGAGAGGTAGTCACATGTTACTGAATACTTTTAAAATATCATGTTTCTGCTTTTTATTTCCACTGCATTCAGGCTGGGACATGAACCAGGAGTCACAATGAGTGAGTCACAGCTGAGTCCAAAGTGGAAGCAGACCACTCAAAACAAACTTTCCCCCACTTTGCAGCCGTTTCTTACCCAGTGTGTCCCAGATAGGTGGCGTGGTGCAGTGGGCCTCTGCCTCTCATGTCCCTCTGGTTCACATCGGCTCCGTTTTGAAGCAGGAACTCACAAGCTATCAGAGAGCCCTGATAGACACAGAGAGACAGACAGAGTTGTTTATATTAGTTAATTAACATTACTGAAGCCTGTTTTTTTAGTGCATGAAACAATTTAGTTCTCCCCACCTCAAGTGGAGGGTGAGTCTTGCAGTTCATAGCAGCAAACAATATGTTCAGGGAGGAGATTGCCTTGTTTTTAATCATTAATAGCTGCGTTTGTTTATGGCATAACATTTCAGCAGAACCTTCGGCAGATTTTAATTTTTAACCTAGACAATCTCCAGAAATGGTCAACAAAATCAAATGGTTCAAAGGTTCAGTGATTCAGTAACCATTATTGGTTTACACCCCTCTCACTTCCAGCTAAATCCAAATTAACAGTGTCTCACCCCGATCACGGCCTGAATGAGTGGCGTTTTCGCCTCCTCCTCCTCACTTGCAGCGTGTACGTCGGCACCGTGTGCCAATGCCTCCGCCATGAGTGGCAGGTTGTGTAGACGGGAGGATCGGTGGAGGAGCGCCCCGGGGTGGAGCTCCCTTGGGTCTTCGGGGTCTGAAGATACTTCCTGCTCGATCTCCACCTCACCACTGGAGGACTCCTCCGACTCTTCCTCTGAGAGGTAGGCAAGGTAACGATGGAAATAAAGAGGAACAATGTAAACTAAATATTTTAAACTTTTAAAACTGAAGGTATGAATGGTTTAATTTGGGGGACGGTACCAGTGCTCTTTATGTCTACGTCCTTAACATGAGTCCTGTCAATACACAGTGCCAATTTTATACACGATCTGGGGCAGCAGTTAATTTCAAGTTTTGACATCAAAATATGCAGTTTAAAGACAAATTAGAAGACATACAAAACATAAGACAAGTAAATGTAACAAAATGTTATCACATCACTGCTACAGTGCACAGTGATGGGAGCTCGTAAATGGGTTATACTGCAATTCTTATTGACACCAGTAATCTCCGTCACCATAAAAACTTTACGTTCTCAACAATGTGATGATATTCTAGCGTCAACACACAAACACACACACCTTCTTCTGTGACACTGTCCACCACTGAGCCAAAAACCAGGATGTCTGTGCTGCCGTCAGTACTTCCTCCCAGGCCGCTGTCGCTGCTAAGACCTGCGGGGCCAAGCATCGCCAAGCCATGGACACGTTAATGATTACACGGCACATACTGTATTACTCATACACACATCGCCATCACAGGTAGAACTGTACAATTCAAAGAAAAAAATGCCAGAAATTGCGATATGAACTTCAGTTTGTGAGTTCTTTTGTCACAGTAAGTAGATCTTACCTGCACCTTACTGAAAATCTACAAAAATCTTGCTAGTGCATTGTGCCTGCATGTACTGACTGTGTAGTGGACTTACTGCGAGGACCAGAGCCAGTGTCAAAGTAGGAAAATAGTGAATCCAGCTCATCTGGACAGAACAGGGAGTCCCGGCGAAACTTTGCTGCAGCTGCTGCCGAAGGACAAAATATCACAACAAGACTTCAGTCTGGGCTTCAGAGTACATTTATAAAATCTATATATACATATCTCTTGATTTCATGAGCCTTGTGCTAACGTTTACGACTACAGAGAAGTTCATTCGCCGCACTGACCAGCTGAGAGGTTTGCAGGTGAAGCGCTGCCCGGCTCGTAGCGATGGTATTTCCTGCGGGCCTTGTTGGGGGCCCGAACAGAGCTGCTGTGTCGCTGGCACTTCTTCACTGTCCAAGGCCGGGACTTCCTTTCACCCTCCACCAATGCCTCGCTCCCACTCATCTTCTTCAGGAAGCGCTTCTCCACATATTTTGACTTGATCCAGGCCTCTTTCTCCTGTCTGGAGGTAGATGATCACAAACTGACAATTTTACATAACTGGAGACATGACAAGACAATGTGCAGACAATTGGTTGTAGCCTGGATTGAGTCATGCAGTAAGAAAAAATAGTGGAATGACTTCATTTTTGCCATAATGCTCTTTTTTTCTTGCCAAATGCTTGTATAAAAGACTGACCTTGAACTGGACGGTCCAGGTTTTTTCGCTCCCAGCTCCTCACAGGCTCCCTCATAAATTTGGTTGATCACAGTGTTCCCCAATTCACACATCAGCTAAAGATGAAAGAGGGAAGGAAGGAGGAGAAAGATGGGAGACAGAAAGGGAAAAGATTTAAAAACAGGGCAGTCCAAACTATTTTAGCAATGCGCTACATGAATTATAAATGCAACTCTGGTGGGGAAAAAAGCACAGCAGAGAAAGGAGACGCTGTAGGCAAATGTGTTGGGGGGACGCACCTTGAGTAATTCTGGCTCCCATGAGTCTAACGTCAGTGAACGCACTTTAGAGCAATGGACGCCTAAACTCCTAAAAGAAACAAGAAAAAATTAAATTATATAAAGAAAGTGATGTTTAAGAAGAGTTTACAGGATTCTAGCAGACTTTTACCCTTAATAAGAACTGCCTGAGGTGGCAAACATTTTCGGTTTCTTGATAACTGTCGCTGTATCTTTTCACAATACAGAGCTTTGCTTTATGAATTGTTGATGGAAAGCAGAATTGTGTTTGACAAACACCAGCATGTCAGAGCAGATGCTGCAACATTTCCTGTGAATAAAATGTTGTGCTTAAATGCAGATGTTTGCTCATCTGAGTGGTATAAATGAAACAAGCAGAAACTCAATTTTATCACCACAAATAGCCAGCTCTAAAAATTTAGCAATGCTTTTGTTGTTGTTATTTTAATAACGTTATCTTGTAAAGATGTTTTGAGCGGGCTCATTTCCTGGAGCACCTCGCTGTAGCTGATGTATTTTCACATCAGCTCACTTGCTGTTGTTCTCTCCGCCTCTGAACACACTCTCTGGTACTGTTACGTGCTGTTACCTGTGGATCCCTGAGCACTCGATGCAGAGCAGCACTCCCAGGTTGATGGAGGCCCAGCAGGGAGCCGTTTGGCCGCAGTCACAGCACAGCTCGTTGCCTGGCAGGCTCTGTACCCTCTGGAGGAGGCTTTCCCCACCTCCTCGAACTCCCCGATCAGCCCTCTCCCCCCTCTCTCTGGGCTCGCTGGCAGAGTCGATGCTGCTGGTGGAGGGCGAGGCTGTCCGGTCCAAACGCTGCAGAGACAGGTGGACAGGTCAGAGGCAGAGATTCTGAAGCTGCCTGGGACCAATTTGTAACGAAAAGAAATGGCACACACTGTTGTTGTATGTGTATACATGAGTGCGTTCGTACCTCAATGTAATAATTGTCAGCGATGTCTTTGTAAGCAGAGGCAATGCTTGCCTGGACTGCCTGGATCCAAGCCTGCCGCAGCTTCTCAGACTCAGCCTGCAGCATACAGCTCCTACAGGTTTGTAGATGCCAACAACTAATTAGCATACTGAAAATCTGAGCAGCAAAAGTGCACACACACACAGACACACACACACACACACACTTACTTAGTGGGTGAAACCACCTCGAAGCAGAACCTCCTCTCATTATCTTCACATGGTTTGACTGAGCACAGCCTCAGGTCCTCCACCACCACCGTCAGAGAGTCCTGTCATTGGCAGAGAGACGCGTCACTACAACTCTGCTCTATTCACTGGAAGCTACACAAAGAAGGTTAGCTTCCTCATAATGAGCAAAAAAAGGAGAAGTCAGTACATGGCCCCGTTCTTCTCTACCAATATGCATCCATATGCGTCCATAACTAGACGAACAACTCTATACTGCCAAACATTGCTTTCATACCAAACTGTACCTTGAGTTTCTTTTGGTAGACCAGCTGGCTGTTTTGTATAGAAAACCACCGCCTTGAGGAGGGAAGAAGGTATGAAGTTAGACAGTTTCTGTGAGAGAGACACGATCAATCAAATGTCTGCATGCTGACACTGGCCCTCCAATGGAAAAGCACTGTTCATTACAATGGTGATGAATAAATCTATAGATGGGTATTGACTGACTCTTGGAATAAGGCGAAGGCCAATGGAGAGCGTTCATCTTTCTTATACAAACCACTTATTATGGTAGAAGTCCAAAGTTTAATTTTAAATTAATTGAGGCCTTTCTGATTTGGTAAAAATATTCAAATGCTTAAAGAAAAAAAACCCAGACCAACCTTTTCCTTACAGTAAATGTGTTTTATTGTTACGTTACCCTGCTTTTTAACTGTTAACTGTTTAACCAGTATCTCATTAGCTTTAATTAGACTGTCTATTGAATTGTAAGTTGACTCCCTCTCCGTTATGCTCTCCCTCTTTACTTCTCTTTTACCTGTTCCAGGTCTTGAACGCGTTGCTGGCCCTCTTGAAGAGGTAGCCCTCCATGACCACACCATTGGGTGCATCCACGTTGAATTCCAACGTGGGGTCATCATAAGAAAAGTCCTGCAGGGAGAACGCATAGGTGCACAAGGTCAGTGTTAGGGTCTGGCTTCCTCTCTAATGCACGTTTGTATTTTTTAACAAGTGCCCAATAAACTACCTAAAACCAATATGTTTGTTCTATGTAAGTTTTCATGATTTCATGATAGTTTGTTCCTGTGGATACAGTATACACTCCTTCTCTACAGATAAACTAGTGTCATCATCAAAAACTGCTGGCTGTAATCATTCCTCCTGTCCATACAGGCCCGCAAAGAGTTTCCTTTCCTAAAGTGATTCCGATCTAAGTGATGGGGGGCAAAATCCACAGTCCTTGTTGTGTGTAAAATGCATTGCAAAGTTCTGCTGAGGCTAATACAAGGTTGAATGCACTGAACAAAGATTAGGTCACGTGACGTTGTGGGGCAATAAGTGTAAAAGTCCAGCTAAACATATCAAGGGGAAGAGAGATAGTGCTTATCAGCACCATATATACAGTAGCTGTGCTGACACAGTGCTGCTGCTTTTTATGTACACCTTTTCTTTCTGAAATGTGTTCCTCCACAAAAGTCAGTCTCTATCCCCTCCACACTGGCCACCTGTTCATCAGTTTACTTAAAGTATACGTCAAATCTGCACCTCTCTACCTGTCGGCTAAGAACTTCTCTATTTTCTTATCTGTTTAGTCCACACAGAGTTGGGTTTCCCAAGAAAGACATTTAAAGCCAGATGCCACCTGCTTAGCGAGGTGAAAAACACAAGGACACGGATTTAAATGAGAGCCAAGGCTGAGGTTAGGTTTCACTTTTGTTAAGGAGGCCTTTTATTGGGGCAAGGTAATACTGGGCATATGGCAAGCTGTGCATAGATGACTACACACACATGTACACACACACACACACCATGCTCTGTCTCGGTGCTGTATCTCTTCTCTTGAAAAGATCATTGAATCATTCTGTGGGTTCTTTTTCAGAAAAAGCTGACTGTATAATTACACACTGATGTCATCGTGTACTTTCGGCGCCCTTTTGACTTTGTTAAAAGTGTCAGGGCCTTTTCATTGATCATCCCAGATGCCACAACAATCACAAATAATTTAATATTGTTAGAAATTTCAGCTCAAATTGATCATCTTGGCTGCTTTGTGTAGATCAATGTGATCTTGTATAATTTTTCAGGGTTTGTGTGAAAACATTCAGGCCATGTGAAGCAAAAGCACAGTGGGATGTGACACAACAGTCTGCTGAGGCATTCAGAGGTGTTTCCTCCAAAGAAACAACCTGGTTTGACACACACACACACACACACACACACTAGATTCAAAAGGAGCATGTGCACATACACACAAAGATACACACATGCATGCAAGTACCACAGCTTGCTGCCTCCTACATGCTGAAACAGACCACTAGAAAGAGAGTTAATTTTCATCAACTTTGAGGAAAAGAAGACTGGTTAAACTAAGCAATGACAACATATATGGAGACACAGCACTATTACTATCTATTATTATCTGGCATACATCAACCTCTGGCTGTCACTATACTATCTGGTGTCTTATAACAGCCCCAATTTGTGACCATCTAGCCTAATCATGGATTTTGCATTTGAGCTTAGGCTACTGAATGCGGCCTAATCATCAATGTAAAAACTCATGTAAAATAATAATTATAGGAGTGGGGCCCAGTTTCAAACAGAAGAATTTATGAAAACTGACTCGAGGCTAAAGAAAACTATGACAAAACGAAAAAATGACGTTCCTCACCAGTGTATAGTCCAGCCTGCCAAATATCTTCATTTTAACCACACAGGCATCCAACAGCATCTCAAACTCAATAATAACTAACAGATTACAACATTTAATAATAAATAAATAAATAGCCTAAATGATGCGAAGATGCTCGCCAGACAGAAAAGAGCATCTCTAAAACATCCCACAGGTTATTCACTTGGAGCAGCGGGCGAACACGCGCGCATCCCACGCGAGTCCAGATGAGAGACTGTCACAGCCTACCGCAGCGCGCTCGTGGCGTTCCTTCACTCTACGCCACCTGCAGACTGACCCGGCCGCGTGGATCTGGCGCGAGCGCTCATTATCATACAGCTGTCACAGAGTCCTCGTGCCCCGCTGACCCCGTCGCGGCTGCCGGAGATCAAACATTTCATTTTACAGCGGGGGCCCGCATGTGCCTCCTCCCCGCCCCACGTCGCCATTTAAGGCTCCCCCTCTCGCAATTCTGAAGCCCGCGGGGTTTCATCCGCAGTTTTGGAGGAGTCAGCTTTCCATCTGTCTGCGGCTCTGAACACTATTCCTGCTTAATCAAGCTGACATTATTGCTCCCCAAACACCAGCCCGGAGCCCACTCTTCCCACCTTAAATCAGCCAGCAGCTCCATGGAGGACTGCGGCGCACAAGTGTCCAACGGCACAGGCGGCTGCAAAACGGCCTACACCAAAATATATTTATATTGCAGAATTTATCATTATTAGATATGCCAAAATACGTGTGAGACTGTGTCAGAGGTGTTGATTCAATGATGTTGTATTTTTTGAGGTATTGTTGAAGCCAACACAATGATTTTCCTTTACACATAAGGTGTGAACTTCTGTTCTTCTGTTTATCCACTGGCACAAACACTGTTCAATAACACAACAATACAGCCTCATAATACAGTGTTGAACCTACACCTCTGTACTGCATTGAATTACATATTTTATAGATTACTGCTTCTGTCTGGGATACTGTTGGGGAAGAGTTGGCCTTTGTTTTTCTTTATTTATTTAGAGAGTTTCTGGCATTTTTGACTTTGTTTCATAGTTTGAGAGTAGAGACAGACAGGAAATGTGGGGAGAGACCAAGGAAAACAGCATGCAACAAAGGTCCCCATGCTTGAATCAAACTGAGGATTTCAATTTAATTTAAAGCCCTGATTCTGGTGGGCTACATACTGTATAGGCTACAAACACATAGGCTACAGTATGTGTACATCATGCTCCCTCTAACCCAGTTACTGTGAATAAACCGATTAAGGTTAGTTAAATCGTCTGAACTGACACAAAAATGTTTGCTCTCCCACTCACTACAGTTTTCTTACAGCAGTTTTCTCTATGTTTTTGTCTCTCTCTGTTTACCTCTCTCGGACTTAAAAAGTTGCACAGCCAAATGCTGTAACAATAGAGGAGGAGAGAGCTGAGGCAACAATCCCCCTGGGAGCCACAATGAAGTCCTGCACACATAAAAGACTGCTGTGGAAGAACAGAGCAAGGAGAAAGAGGGAGCATGCGATCTGTGGAGCGAGAGAGGGAGGTACAAAGAAGGTCGCAGATTTACCAAAAACTGAAAGTAAAGGCGAGGTACACACCGTCATACCATTCCCACTCACATCTGATTTTAGATCTATATTGTACTTCTTCATTTCTCTGGTATCCATCTTCCTCCCACTGAAAAATAACTTGCCCAAAGTGACATCCAGTTTAGCCCAAACTACATTCATAATGAAGCCATCTTATTCTCTTCTGAGTATGACTGCTGCAGTTACCTAATGGCCTATTAATAAAGGATGTATACCATCTATAATTCACAAACTCTGTCTCGTGGCTTTGCTTCCTGCACCACTACAGGGCAATGGCAATTTAAAAAAAAAAGAAGAGGAGAAAATCTGAAATGGATCATGGCAACATTTTCTACCTCTTTCCTTCTCTTTCTTTCTCCAGGCTTTTTTTTTTGGTGAAATGTTCTGTTCACAGATGCAATTAAAGAGTAAGATGGTAGACAGACAGAAGAACATCTTTCTACCGATTCACACGATCGCCATGACTGTCTGTGGAAACTCAGTCAGTGCAGTTTGTAATATCGTAAGACAAAGACTTTGTTTGATCTACATTTTAAATTGTGATACTGTAACGACAACCATTTGCAAAATGCTTAAAAAGATGCCACGAAAGAAGCTGAAGTGGTTTTATGGGATTTGCAGTTTTTGATTCATAAATTTTAAAAGCACTGTAAAACAAAGCTCATTTACGTCGCAAGCAAACCTGCTATTAATCAAAATCTACATTCAGTGGCTTCGTTCTACTCAGGTCGTTTTAGAAAATCACAATTATTAAACTGAATAGGGGTAACAAGGTTTCTTTCTCTCTCTTCTTCTATAGTTCTATTCTCTGTGATACTTATTTTAAACCTCCTTCTTTATCTGTCCTCACATTCAACCGACTACTGTGTGTCGTAATGCCATCTGTTGACTTTGGCTGGAGCCGTCAGTGGACGGAGGAGGAGGTGGGTTGAGGCTGGCATCATGCACAGTCACATCTCTCCAGCCTCTAGTGACATATTAACCTCCCTGGCACTGAGCTGGAACTACAGTACAAGACAACATCAGAGACCAGAGCCAGCTACTACTGCTTCTGTACGCTTACTTCCTTGGATTAAAAGAATATTTCCATTCTTACTCTGAGTGAAACAAGGATTGTCAGGATTTTAAAACTCAAAACAAAATGTAATGGATATCTGGGGCATTATGGTTAGTTTTAAATATTTCGACATGTAATATACATAGTATTATGAGAGCAAGTGGTGGCTATTTACTTCAAGTAGTTCACATAAATGTGACATGTTACAGTAAAACATCTCATATGGTATGTTGCACAATACAAAGCAGACACACAGCATGCCGGAGTCTGATATATTGATTAGCTGATCAGCATTAAATGAGATTGATTCATTGTGGACTGAAAAAGGGGGAGAAAGAACAATGCAGATGTGTTTGTTGGATAGACAGATGGGGATTTAAACATTTAGACAGAAAGAAGAGGAAAGGAGGAAGGAAGGAAACAAGAAGTACTGCAATTCAAAATATGATAGAAAATCTATAATCGATTAAACTTCAAAAAGAACAAAACACGATAAGTATGGAAAGTATTGCTTGAACACAAAAAAGACATCATAGCCAGGAAACTATTTTTAAGCTTCTACTTTGACAATTATATCTTCTTAACTGGCTTGCTGACATGTTGACAAATGCTCTGGGTTACATTTTCAGATGAAACAAATTGGAACGGCACAAAATAACAGGAGAAGAACAGGAGAGCTGTATTCTTCAACGAGAATATATATGCACATGTGTGGATGCCTCCATGCGTGCGAGGGATGGAGAAAATCAGAAAAATAAAGATAAAGCGAAGAGATCTAGAAGAAAAAGACCAAAAGACAACATCACATGAGAGACAAAAATGAGCTGACAAGGTTTGTACAATGAAAGCTCGTTAGATGAGTATTACTGGCAGGGTGGAGAAAAGTATCACATGTCAGGGGGAATGAAGGTCTTTGTTAAAAGCCAAGACTTGATTGGCACAAAGTCACAACAAGTAATGAAACACACAAGCTTCAGTGAGGTCAACAGGCAGAAGCGTCTAACCACAGTGCAAAAAAAAAAAGCTCACGCAGGCTCGCCCACACGACGACCCACAGGCACACACAGAAGTTCAGTGGAAGCATGTAGACACACAAAGGCACTGAGCAGCATTGACGGACAATGTTTTGTCTTCTGCGCCCTGTGATGCTTCCAGACAAACGCGCGCACACACACACACACACACACACACACACGCACACGCTTTAAAAGATGAAGGGATCACTCTATACACACACAAACACACAGCCTATTGATTACTGGAACAGGAGCCAGCATGTGATGACCATAAAACTGCTCTCCATACATCAGTCACTCAATCTGTTCTGCACTGCTAAACAACTACCATACACACACACACACACACACACACACACACCCCTGCTGGTCCACATTTTTACGAGGCACTACTTGTGCAAGTTGAAGCTGGAGTCTGATGTAAACACAGGAGCGTTCAGACCAGGAAATGTGCGTATTCACATGTGTAGTGAGATAACTGTCAAATGGATTTGACAGATGGCGGGCGGCGTGGTTAAAACAAGGTTCTTTCTCTGCAGATATTGTGATCTAGGTTGACAACAATCTGAAAGTCCAATCCTCTTAAAAGAAATCCAACATTACTGCCAATGCAGGCCAGGTAAACAACATGGGGCCAGAAGTCCTACAACACCGCTGGAGCATTACACAATGTTCACACGAAAAGATTGTCATATTTGGATGTTTTGCACTGCAGCACAGGGCATGTAATGTGCAGGTCATGGATATATGTAAGGGTTCAGACAGAAGTGAACTCACCTGCATCAGAGTCTGGAGGAAGAACATGGTCAGGCGAGGACCAGGAGAGGGGAGAGAAAGAGCGATAAGTGTTACAGTAATACAAGATCTCCACTAATTGAATTTCACTACATGAAGCCAAATATGTAAATGTTAGACATCATGTCCAAGTCAATGTTAGAGTGTCCAGAAGGTCTTTTCACATAAGTAGTAATTAGCTTGCTATTTCAGAGTGCTCCTGAAACACACAAGGCCTCCAGGAAATAGCTGTTTAACAGCTCTGTCTCTATGAATTTTTAGCTACAGCACTTTAGACATGAAGCGTGTTCACATTTTTGTTATAGAGAAATAAAACAGTATCATCCCTCCGTGCTAGGCTGGCAGATTAAAGAGGCTGAGAGGCCATTAGGCACAAATCTGTGCTGTCCCTGGCAGCATGCCTGCACTTGGCAACTAAATCAATCAGATCGAAGGACCATGTTGGGCAGAAAAACAGCCATGTTTTTGGCATCTCTTCAGGTAACAGATGGATGAATTGTGTTCATCTGTGCATGACTGTAGCGCAGGGTGACCGTCTGAGAGAATTGTTTTTATTCAGCTGTGTGACCCATAAAATAAACACGTCAAACTGTCTTTGTGGAAACTGCTCTCCTACTTTAAACTCGTACTCTGAGCCTGAAGAAAAACTACATTCACCCAACACTCATAAATGTGTTCAAATTATTTCAGAAGCTTTTTTGTGCCTCAGTGAATTTATAAAAACAAAGAAATAGACGGCAGCTTGAGTCACGAAACAGACGATCTAAAAATATTTCAGAACTTCCATGGAAGGCCTTTTTCCAAACAAGGCATTTGATGATAACAAAAGATACGTTTTAGTTAGAGATAAATACCTTTTCTTTTTTTACTGAGATTCCTCGACTGAATTAGCAGAAAAATCTAGTTCAGCAGCATTTTAGGACACTCTAATTTTCACATGACTAGATAAAATACACCACCATGACACCTACTCATTAATATGCAAATACAGGAAGGAGATACGCAAGAAATAACCTGTGATTTAAGTTTATATGTGTAACCATTAATCATGGCCACAGGCTCTCAGTATTTTGATCTAATTTTGATCCGCTGCACGTAGGTGACAGGGGAGGAAAGAGGAGGAGGAGGAGGAGGAGGAGGAGGAGGAAGAGGTGAGGTGAAGTGCTATGGCAGTGAAGGCGGGAAGTTAGGAGCTGTGTTGCTGTCTCACTCTCTGCTGGATGAGGGCGTGTTTGTGCTCCAGCTCCCTCTTCTCCACGGCCGAGTCGATGACCAGCTGATCCAGCTGCACAGAGCAAGCGACAGCAGAGTCAGCGAGACAGGTAAACTAAACTATGAGCAGGGATAAACACAAAGACAACGACTACTATGCACACGCAGATGCACACACCTATGTTCACCTGTCCTTGCTGTATGTGTTTAAACTGTCTATCGGCCCAGTAACTATGACATTTTTTACATATATTGGTAAAGAATATTTGATTTCAGGGACAAGTTGTTTGGCTTGAGAGTGTATTTTTCTCTGAGTAAACATACCTCTACAAACTGCCAAAATCCAAATATAACTATCTCTATATAAAGACATTTTATTGCATTTAATGAAAATAATGTAATTAAATGTCTGGTTAAGCGAAAATAAATGAAAAAATGAAAATGAAGATGAAAACCAGAAAGCACAACAGTTTCATTATTCCAGTTTATCTATTATTTGCCAAAAGAGCTGTTGTTCAAGAGGATTTTTTTCTTTGTTTCTTGTTTAATTGATGTAACCATGTATTCTTCCTTATTGCTATGTGATTTTAGTGTCTGCATTTATTGTATGTACCTCTGCACCGCTGAAAATGAGGGTTCTCGCTTGTTTTTCGAGGTTTTAAATAAATAAAAAGAAAAGAAGGGCGCAGAGCAAATACAGTAACAAAAGTAGTGGTGCAATAAAACTACTGTGTGTGTGTGAATACGTGCACGTGTGTGATTTCGGTTTGATAGTTTCGTCTTACCTGCGCAGCCAGTTTTTTCATATATGGGTCAATCTCGTCCAAGATGTTAAAGCCTTGTTGAAACAGAGTGTACTGGGCGCGCATGAAGGACAGCATCTGTAGGAGATGCAGGGGAACAATGATGGTTTTAATATGACTGTGTTACTACTCCTTCTCCCCAACACACACACCACAGGGACTCACACATAATGCACATTTGACACGCACATACAAAACACATACAATAATGTTGAGGTGTCAGTCAGAAATTAGAAGAGATATATCTGGGCTACTCACTGCATCCAGGATTTCAAACTTCTTCTTGGCCTGAAGCACATTAATCTGCCAAAAACAAAGAGGAAGAGAAAAATGCAGATTTTTAGGCAGCATGTTTGAGATTAACAGGATTATTATGATTTAGTCTCTTTTGAAAACCACACAGTTTCAAGTGTTTCCTTTTCTGTATTCAGGAGTATTGAGAGATTTGTGTCTATCTGGGCTCAGCAACTGTTGAGTGTCAGCGCCACCTACTGGACACTGGTAATATAATCTGGTGTGTGTGTGTGTGTGTGTGTGTGTGGGTGTGTGTAGCCTTGTATTACATATGCTGCGGGGATGTTTGCATCGTCACATTGTGGGTACTCGCCTTCCTTTTGGGGACAAAACGCAAGTTCCCGTAACGCAAATCATTAAATTTTAGGGTGAAGACTTGGTTTAAGGTTAGGTATAGGGTCTCAAGGAAATTAATGCAAGTCAATGTAATGTCCTCTGAAATGATGGAAACACGACTGCGGGTGTGTGTGTGTGTGTGTGTAGGCGTGTGCTTCACCTGCAGCACGTAGTCTAGGGCCAGGTGCCTGAAGGCTTTGCGGCTGAGGACGAGGGCCTGTGTGGCCTCTTCTGCCTCGTGCACCTTGTTCCTGGGTGCCTGGGCGTTCTTCACCTGGGCCAGCTCCATGTCCTCGCGCACTCGGTCAAACTGCTTCTTGGTGTCCTTGAACTTACGCACATCCCTGGAGGAGGCGTAGTAAAATAGAGACAAAGAGTTGAATTCATGTCCAAACATCGATGCCAAATCACAAGAGCACGTAGGTCTCTTAGTCTGAAATGCAGGATTCGTGTTATTACTGGGCATTTTCTGCATGTGGTCACAAAAATGTAGAATTAAAAGGAGACTATTCTTTTCTTTTCTAAATGTGGAGATTACATATGAGCAAAGAGACATGCATGCATACAACAAATTATGTGAACATTTACATTTTAGACATTTACACCTTACAGCCTTGATGTGGTCGTTTAATATAATGCTTAAGTCCACTGTGACACATCACCTGTCTGTAGTGGGGGTCACGTACTGCCCTAAGATGTCCATTTTCATCGCTGCACTTTTACTCATTATGTATAAACTTGAACATGCATTACATCTTTCTTTATAAACAGCACGATTAAGATACTCACTCTTTAATGAAGGTGTGAAGCTGCTGCTTGATCGACCGCTGAGCCTGGTCAAACAAAATCTGTGCACAGAGGAGGTAACAGAGGTGTTGAAACCTGAGCATTTAATAATATCATATGAGCTACAGCGCACAGCAAGTTAACGTTGTAACTGTGATGACTGGATTAAATCTGGTAGTTGCTACATGTCACCACAAGATGGCAATATGAACCCTTCCATGTTATCACTGCAACAGCTAATGCCACAGGCAGAGGAGGGGAAAGGAAAGAGATGAGGACATAACACATGTGCACTCACTCAGCTGCTGCCTCAACAGATTTTTAGCCCTACAGGATCCCAGATTTCTCTTCCTGTTAACTGTCCGATTCCCTTTTCTCCTCTCCCCCCTCCTCCTCCTCCTTTCTCTCATCTCATAGTCCTGTCCTTCAGCTTCCTTCTCTGTTTTTTCCCTCTATTTCTTGTGCATGGTGAGCAAATCTTCTCTCCAGCTAGACAAGGATTTCTCTTCCATTTCTAGATTTCTGACCACACTCCAAATATAATGCAGCAACACAGATTGGCTGTTGAACAGACCATCCATCTTTATTAAGGAAATATATATATATGTCTCGCCGATTTATCCATGTGCATGGATGAGAATAACCCAGAGAATGCCTCAATATTTACGCAAAACACACACACACACACACACACACACACACACATAAATGCACTTGGATTAGATTGTGAATGTCTCATAGCCACATACACACACAATGTATACAACAATCACTGTTGGCAGCCAGTGGACAAACCTTTCTATCGCAATCCCTAGTTAGTAAGCATACACATTGAGGATTAAAGGCTTAGTGTGTGTGTGTGTGTGTGTGTGTGTGTGTGTGTGTGTGTGCCTCCATAACCTTCCTGCAGAGCCTGATGCCTTCACAGGCTGGTTCTCTGGTTTCTTGCTTTAGATGGCAGTTCTCAAATTTTCACAAATGTAGCGTTCACTCATTGTGGGAATATTGTCAGGCATCAGATACTGTAACTCCTTCGTACAGGTCTGTGCACCTGCGGCACCTTTCTACAAATCCTGTCTATTCTTTGCTGTGCAGTATATTCTTAAAGTAAGGAGACAAAAGTTAAAGTATATTTCATTGTTAACTGTTCACAACACATGCTACCCCCCCATGGTTATTTCAGTAAAGATCCACTTTTTCTATCTTCGACTACTCATGTCAACCTGTGACAAAAATATCCTCTTTTATCGGTAACACTTTACGTGTTTGTAAACTAGGATGTTTCCTATAAAGAACCACAAGTCAGCTGCAACCGCAAATTTGGTACACTTTCGACTAATTATTACAGTTACATGCTAAGAATGAATGGAGACTAAAGTTTTCAATAATGAATGAAAGATGAATACATATTTATTTGGGTTTAAATGGAGCAGTGCTTTCAAGAAAGTGTTACCCTTTTATTTATTTGTAAGTATTTTGAAAACACATACCTCACCACCCAGAGGGTTTGCCTCTGTGATCACACTTATGAAAGAGGGCCAACAGTGATGAACACTACCTGCTCTTTAACATCTATGCCAAATGTGTCAAGGGACTGTAGACTGTGTGTGCTGTGCAAAATTAAGGTTTGGTACTTTCCAGGGTGGTCCAACCAGTTCCACAGGAAATAATTAAATCCCAGGAGAAAAAAAATCTAAATCAGTTCCATCAGTTAGACTTTGGGCCCACATGTAAACTAATCCAAATGTTCCACCCAAACCTGCTCTGGATTATGGTGCCCTGGGTATGACCCAACTCATCCTATAGCATGACTACACTCAGTTCCCCAGCACTCTTGTCCCCAAAGACCTCAGCTTCTAAAAATCACCTCAATGTCTGCTACCTGTAGAAGTCCCATCAGCCACCTCTCCCGTATATCTCCTGCATTCCACCACAGCAGAGAAAGTTGCACCAAAGTTTATTGAGCACAGTATAATCTCACAAATCTGCTCAAATCCACTATGGTTTCATTCTCAATCTGTTAAGATTAAGGGTAGAAATTATGTGTGTTTGAAAGTACACACATTTGTTTATCGTGTGATTTACTGGGAGATTAATTTTCTTGTTTGGATGGCTTCTTTTGTGTCTGACGAGAGCTGAGAAGGTGCAGAAAAAGGCATCAGTGGGTGGTCGAACAAAGACAGATTTCCTTTCACTATGTCTTTCCCTTGCCTCCCTCCATCCCTTCATTCATGCTGTCTGCCAGACAAGCTATTAGTGTAATTCCTGGGAGGAGGAGTGGGGCGCCTGTGTTGAAGGGTAAGTGAGGGGAGGCAGGAGAAGAGGGGGCAGGGAGGATGGATGGAGAGGTGGTGGTGGGGCAGAGGAAAAGAAACAGGCGGTGATAAAACAACAACAACACAGAAAGCATGGCCAAAAGCCATGGAAATTCTTTAGGTTATGTGAAATCTTACAAACATGTCAGTACATGTATCGGAAAGGAAGGCAAAGACAGGAATTAGAGCAAACGAGAGAGGAGAAGATTCCACTGGATTGATGCAGCTGATGGATCCCATCTAGTGTGCAGCGCTTTGATTTGATTTAAAAAGCTCAGGGTTAAACAGGCTTGACCTTGGTGGAGTGAAAGAGTGAAGTGGGGGGCATGAATGAAAAAAAAAATGGTAAAAAGAATAAGACTTAGTGAGGAATATCATTTCTTTTTATTGTGTTCAATGTGCTTGTGAGTTACTGCTCTATTTAAATCAACTGGTACATCTTTACCTAGAGAACAGTGTTTGAATGCCCTTCAGCTACTTAAGTCAAGTTCATTTGTGCTGTATATCAAAGTACTGTCTATTTGTTTAGTTAAATGTATGTACTTCCCCCACAAAAAAAACTATAAAATAAACATAGGAAGCAGCAATAAAACAGGAACCCCCATCTAAGGCTTAGGGTGTAATGGGCAGTATGAACAAAATAATGTAGCCTAGCACGCAAGTCATACATTTACATAATGTAGCAGGGCTGTGCAATTGTTAGAGCAAAAAGGAGAAGATAAGATTTTCTGACGAGGAAGCACAATATAGAGGTGAAAATGGGGAAGATGAGAGTTGCTGATAAGTGTCTCTTATACACCCACAGCAGCCTGTAGAAGTCACAGTCCAATCAATTATAAGAAAATAAATCAAACAAACAAAAAAGATCACAACCAATGTATCTGGTAACAACTTTAATATAAGAGGGTATAAGAGAAGAGAAAACATACTGTCTGAGTATTGAAGATCTATATAATCTAAATGTAATATACCCATCTGCCTGTATATCTTTGATAATCTTGCGAGAGATGTCAGCATATCAAACATACAAGCTTTTACTTTAAAACTTCAGCAGAACTTCGAACAACCTTTCTTTTCCTCCCACAGCCCTCTGTTCATGCACAGACATGGAAACCTCAAAACACCACACACTCTCACACATTGCCTAGTCATAACTGTAACACAGTGTGGTGAAAGGCACTCGAGCAAGTAACTGTAAATGTTTATGACTTCTAAATATTTTAAATGTCATAATATCTCTTTAAATGCAGAATGGCCTTTAGGCTCCCCAAACCTGTAGCAGATCACACTTAGTCATGAGGAGAGAGTCATATGAATAAAACCTGTGTGCGTGTGTCTGCGTGTGTGTGTGTGTGTGTGTGTGTGTGTGTTTTGTATGTTTGTGCATTATAGCTGCCGTACAGATCTGGTGAAGCATGTGGTTTGAATCAGACACACTCATGTGGACTGGCCTGTGTGGACAGATTCACTGTCACAGAGTGAGGTCACAGTTAAATTGTGTGTAAGCGCGCGTGTGCGCTTACACACATGTGTGTGTGTAATGCTGGACCTAGGAGAGACTGGATGTCTGAAAGAGGTTAACATGCCAAGAGGACCCGAGTGTGTCGGAACAACACTCTAACTTGACCTCTCGCCTGTGGCTAAAATTCGTGTGTGTGTGTGTGTCTTACCATGTGGTAGTTGACGATCTCCTGGAGGCTTTCTCCACACTTTTCAAGGCATTCCTGCAATGTTGAGAACACACACACACACACACACACACACACACACATAACAGTGTTGTCAACTCTCATGCTGCCGAAACAATTCTCACGCCAAAACACCGCGACAGCAACAGAGATGAACAGGCGAACGGACGTACCGGTGGTTACGTAGTGTAACCCCTATTCTATGAGTATGGGATCTTAAATTACTCTCTGTTTGGTCCGCGATACGTGCGCGACGCTTATCGCCGTGTTGATCGGACAGCTGTTCTGGCAGAAAACCCTGCGTGGAGCCCAGAAGGCATTCAAGCAAGTCAGTGAGTGAATGAGTGTTCATATTTGGCTGAGTAAGTGAAAGAGTGTGTGTTCATGTATATATTTGGCTAAGTGAGTATGTGTGGTCGTGTGTAGATTTGTCTGTGTGTGTGTGTTTTCAAGTATTGGCTATGTGTCTGGAGTAGTATACTGTAGGTTCTTGTTTTCTTTTGTTTCTTTTTATTTATTTCTGGTTCTTGCTACTTGTGAACATAAACATCAATAAAACGGTGTAGTTTTGATATTGGAAACATCACGTTTTTCACTTTCATTAGTGAATGAACCTGTGTGCCCTCTATTGGGTTAGTATTTGTCTAATATGTTAAATTGTGAGTATTTCCCAGGGTGGAAGTCCCAGGGTGGCGTAGTCAGGCAATATCCTTAAATCTTAGAATATAAGGCCCTGCTCCCGCCACATGTGTAAGGTGCACACTCTTTTAAACCCTGATGGTGAATTGAGCCCAAATATGTGCACATAAAGTGCACGTATGCGTGATTAAGCCCATGGGCCATGGCATCAAAATCTCACTCCAGCCAGGTACCCAAAGTTGGCAACCCTGCAAATAATAATATTAAATCCCTAAAAACACTTACTCTAAACTGTCTCTGTGTATACTGTACTGTCCACAAAACCTGATCTGGATCTGAAGTTATAAAATAAGTTTAACACTGAATAGTTATTGAATGTGAAACAATTATGTCTCTACTGCTTCACCCATACCGACAGGAAATCTAGTCCAAATGTTTTCCTAAAAGAAAACCATAAAGCAGGTTTCAGATCTCTCTGTGTCCAGCCATGTAAACTGTCAGCATAAACATCTCCTGTCTGCATGCGGTCACATCTGTCATGTTTAAAACAGCTGGATGACTCTGCGTCTGGACAATACTGTTTATACTGCTCTGCCGTTATTATTCATGTGGGGAATCATGGGAATGCCGTAGTAAAGATAGATGAGCGGCCATTTGTTGAGAAGCTGACCCTCAAACATTCCTGAGCCAATGTACAGATTTGAGCTCAGTTTTAACGGGCAGTGCTACTTCCGCTCACCGATATCATCTCCTCCTTCTTGCACTGCTGGGACAGGTCCTTGATGCCGTTAACAAAGAGCTTGTTGGCGCTGACGTAGGTCCTGCCGGCCTCGATCATCCCGCTGCACAGCTTCACCAACTTGTGGGGAAGGGGGAAACATAAAAAAGAATCACTTTAAATACTCAACAAAAACACTGTCTATTTAAAGAGTCACATGTTTTAATACTAGGATATTTATAGTTGCAGTGATGACGTAGATCAAACGAAGATTAAAAGAATTGTTAGTCACATGCAGAATCCAGGAGGACGCTCAAATTTAGAATAATCCTCATGTCTGTATCTAGGACAGTGTAGGCATTATTGGAGCTAGTGTGTCTGGTATCCGAATGAGAAGTGAGTATTTATTAAGCATTCTGATCAATTTAAAAAAAAGGCAAATGAATGAGATTATCAGGGGCACATGGCCTTATGATCTCTGCATCTTCCATCACTTTGACTTTGCATCATTTTTGTTCCATTGTGTGAATTTTTAAGAGCACTATACTGTATATAGCAGTGGTTCTCAAAGTGGGTGCCACGGTATCCTGGGGTGCCTTAAGGACGAGCCGAGGGTGCCGCAAGATTTGAGGGCAAAAAAATAAAAAATACATGCAATAAACATCGAAATCACTGTGTTAAAAACGCTGTTAAATATGCCACAATGCCTCGTCTGTAGGAAGAAGCTTTCAGATGCACCACTGCTGCAACCAAGAGAGCTAAATGAAAAACAGAAGAATCACTGCATGATGTCATGTGTTTTTTGTCCTTGAAAAACTAATATATAAGCTAATTTTACTTTTCAACAAAGCTAAAGCAATACAATTTAGCAAACTTAATGTTTATTCCTTGTTTATTTTAAGGTCAATATTATCTGCCGATCTGCACACAGACTGCACATGGCCTGATGATAGGAGTTAAGGGATAACACAATTCATCCTGAATGTGCCCAATTTCAAAATCCAATAGTTGTTGAGACATTTCACCACAAATGTCAGCCTCATCATGGCATGTAGAGAGGAAAAGTCAAGGGGTCAAAGTCAGTGGCATCCTCTGGGTCCCATGAATGTCTGTACAAACTTTCAAGGAAACCCATCTAATGGTTTGATAGATAGATATTTTATTCTGGACCAAAGTGGTGGACTGACCAACTGACAGACCAACATTGGTATCGCTAGAGCCACGCCGCTGGCATGTATCACTAACAATCACTATGAAAGGATGCCATGTTTTAAAAAGGTTTGCCACTGCTGTGTAGTGTGTACATTCCACACTGAAAATTTAGGCAGTCAAATGAAATGGCAGAAAGTAATATAGTGCACATACTGTTTAGTAGGTAGCAAACAGAGTGTGATTTCAGCCATATGAGAGCAAAAACCTAATTGTGTATATATACACTGACAGTTCACAGCGATGGCATGTACTCTTTTAAAACACCCCATGAGCTGGCAACCGCTACACTTACTTTCCCACTTTATGGGTTATATGATAAGCTACAGAGTGGTACACTGTCATTACCACTGCACTGATGCAGCTGTGTGTATCACAGAATCAGAACATGTGTGTGTTGGTGGTGGGGGTATGCAGAAGAGAGAGTGCAGTAAGCCTTTAATTATCTCATTTGATGCAAGAGTTCCCAAGGTTGTCGCTATGTGAGTGTGGTTTTCTGGGTGGCTGACAGTAAAACTTTTTACCCTGCACAGGCCAGAGATGAGAAACTAGAAAGTGAGGACCGATGACTGCACGATCTGTGACAGCATGACTAAAAAATAACACGTGTAAAGTAAATGAGCTGTAAAATATGTGAGTTTGATTTGCATGATGTACAGTGTGCACACTCTGTATGTATAGATGTAGTCATATGATGTGCATCACCACGTATACTTGACTGACACTGTTGTCAGTCCACGTCCCTGCTGCTGCTCCCAGGCTGGCCTGACAACATATCTGTCAACATACTGGTTGATATGGGAGAATCTGATCTCATTGTGTGCCGTACTGAGCCCCCAGGGCCTGAGGACGGCCATTAGAGGCACACTATATGTGCCAGGATTTGTTGATTAATGGGCTGGAAGAACCACAGGGGTCTACTCGGAGTCAAAATGCCACATCTGGTACCTCATGACAGACCTCGCCGTGTTAAATGGCTGAAACAATTACAGTGTAATGCAGAGGTCCTGCTGGTCAATGAGGTGTGAGAGGGGCATTTTCAATTTTGGGCAGATTACAAATGGCTTATACTGTAGCAGTGACAGTTTGGCGAGTGGTGGTTTGTAGATTAACAAGTAAAATGCTGTAAAATACTAAATTCCAGTACACTAGAAGGCTGCAACATTGAGCCAGCAAGGAATGAAACCATTACAATGGGCAGCATTGAATGTTTTCACACTGGCCAACATCACTGCAGGCAGGTTCAGCTGTCACCAATCTCATAAACGTTCTCCTCTAAGAGCCGTCATTGCTGGCAGAACGTCCTCAGGCAGCTTCAGAGAATCCTGACAGAGCAGTGTGAGGACCCCTGCTGAACAGAACAAATCACCCTGATGGTATGCCCCCACCCCGACCCTGGTCAATCTTTCAATGGCGTTCAAAAGGAGCTCAAAGTTCAATGGAGGTGTCCTGACCTGTTGGGGGCAGAAACAATCTGTGAATGTGTGTGTGTGTGTGTGTTTTATGTGTGACAGGGTGGGGGCAAGGACGTTTGTTTGAAATGTCAAAGTGTCGCCTGTGGGTTCGCTAATTTATGAGATGGGGTTGTGACAATGTGGACCTATTGATAAACCTGAGGTAGACTGCAATATCAAGAAAACGTCACTTTACAAAGGACATTCATCTGTTTTTATTATTGTTGTGAAGAAGCAGATTGTATCGAACACAATAGAGTGTGCTAGGGTAAAAAAAACAATACTACAATACAAACTGAATCAAAGGGAGATAGAAGAAGAAAGAAGGTGCAGCCACCACTTAACTACATTAACACTACCTCATCCTCTAAATGCTCTCTGACTCACAAGTCTATTAGTTTATCTAAAGAGACATTATCTCAGCTCATAGACTCCCTGGAGACAGTTAGCCATCAGTTCTTGCTGGTCTTATACTTGGAGCAATACAAGAAATTCACTCCCATTGTCTAATTTGCCATTATAATAATTTGACTATTATTTTTGATAGTATTTTTTTTAGGTTGGTGCAGCTAATCATGTCTTTAACCTCTTTGGTCACACCTTTAAAAAGCCTTTTGTGTAAATAATCCAGGTACAATGCACTGCAGAGCAACCAAAACCTTAAAAATGTGGTGTGGTGGGTATTAAATGAGCCTAAATTGTTTCATTTCCATATCTTACAAACACTAATGATTAATGATAAGCTGTTGTTGTATTGCATGTAGAATTTTCTCTTGTTAAGTAGGTCAAACACAGACATCACATGCTCAGATAACGGAGGACTGCTCTGTGTGATGCTAAAGAATATAAAACTGCCTCAGTGACATTTAGCAGTGTTTGCTCAGTGTACTTACTCTGCACACAACGTGTGTGTGTGTGTGTGTGTGTGTGTGTGTGTGTGTGTGTGTTATCTAGCAGTGCATGAACCTATTAAATATAATAAGTCATGTCTGCAGTGTTTCCTGGTTTAAATAGCCTTGACATTTAGATAAGAGGGTGAGAGAAAGACAGACAGATACAAAAATGAAAAGAGAAACAATTACAGAGAGAGAAACAGACAAGCAGACACAGACAGACAGAAAGACAGACAGACAGAGGGCTCTCTGATCAGTTTCACAGTGTCTAAATAAAGTGTTTATAGACAACATCAACATCTAACATCTGGTGGCGTTTTTCATTCAAACAATGTGAATCAAATCCAGAACGTCCCTCTTTTAGTGTTCTGACAATGAGCAATATCCTGTCTACATACAGCACAAGTTTGTGAGTGATTTTCACCAGAAACATGATGGAAGAATCACAGTTAAAAGCAACATATAGCTCAGATTAGATATTTGAAGGAGCAGCGTAGTCAGAAATAACATGTTTCACACCTTGTCGAGCTTTGCCTCGATCTCCACCACGTCCGTCTCCACATCATCAATGCCAGCCCTGTAGAAAGAACACAAAGCCACACAGTAAATCACATCTGCTCTTCAGCGATCCCAGACAAACCAGGACTACTGCCATTTCTGAAACGTCCTCCACACGTTAAGCTGAAAACCATTACAGTCACAGTCTGAACAAGATTCAAACTCTTGTCTGGGAGACTTTCTTGGATTAGTGGTAAGACACAATGTCACAGCGACCAATAAAAAATAACCCGAAATGAAATGTGACATCTTAAAAAGCAGGAACTTGACGCAAATGGAACAAAAGGGAGTGAGAGATGAAAGAAGAAAGTAAAAGGACCAAACTGACAGTGTAACGCCATGGCAAATATATTGTACATTTATAGTATCTGTATTTTACCCCCACTGAAAATCAAGCTGCAATCAGTCGGCACACATCACAGTCTCACAGACTTGATCATTAATCCTGATGACTGCTTCGACAAAGGCATCACTCTGGGAGATTAGTGGCCACGGCCGAGCGGCAAAATCAATGAATGACATCATGCAGAGACATAGACTGGTACTTAAGTATCCATAAGGTGAGCGGTTAAAAGAGGCACCAGCAACACAAAAGGTTTTATAATGGGAATCAACAACCTCGAAATTAACAACAATAACAAAAATGCAATAAAGTACACCAGATTTAGGTGTCATTTTGTATATTTTTGAACTCTACACTAAATATGAAGATAATGGGACTCAGCAGGGGGTGTGTGTGTGTGTCAGGTGGTTTGGGTGGGTGAGAAGCCTTTACCATCCTTCCTCTAGGGGTCTTCTTCCATTAGCGTGCAAGCACACACACGCACACGTACACACACACACACACGTCCATATTTACAGGGTCAGTTGTTATGGCAACTCTTTGTATATGGGCCACAGAGGCTGTACTTGGTAGTAAGACCTACTATGTCAAAGTGTATTTCTTATTCCTCTGACACACGCACCCACATATACCACAAAAAAAAAGCACATTAGGCTCAAAAGTAATTCTGTCAAAGAAAGTAACACAAAATATCTCCTCCGGTGCTCAGGATCAGCTGGAGCTTATTGGAGGTTATCGAGCCATAGATCAGCGTCACACCCTGCATGTGTTGGAAAATGTTGGCCACAACCCCCAAAACCCTGCGAGATGATAATCTCATTGTACAATCGCAACCCCACCCTCGTCTTCAACTCTTTAACACTCCGATACACCCCGACAGATGATCGTATACGTCATAGCAGAGGTGCTGTGCAGAGTTGGAGGAAGAACATGTAGACAGTTGAGCAACACCACCTGCTCAGCTAGTTTATTCAATAAAGGCGGTGACTCGGTTTCTGCTTTAGAGGGGAAGTACACAGCGGGGGGGGGGGGGACTGAGATGTCAGCCTGCAGCTTTAGCACCTGCTCCGGAGAACAACATTCCCAGAATTCCTTTCTGCTCCTGAACTTTTTTTTTTTTTTTTACAATGCTTGGAGATGTTCAGCTAATTCTCGACTTGTGCCCGTCTCTCATCCAGAACACACACTGTTTACACAGACGGCACTTTTCTCTACCACAACATGACACTAACACAGCAGGCAGGTGCGTGTGTGTGTGTGTGTGTGTGTGTGTGTGTGGTCTGCACAGAAGGCTGATTTAAACTGTTTCAAAGAGAAAAAGAGATCTGGAAAACAGAGAGCACAGACCTTTCATTAAGCCATCTGAGTACTTTGTTGAGCTTGAGTATTGGTGTTACAGTGTAATCCATCAGACTGGCTTACAGTTTTCTGCTCTTATGCTGCATGTCAATTAGAAATACAACATTGCACATACAAGCTTCACTCTCAAGCAGTGAGTCAAATCCAAAAGCGCCATGTTTCCCCATTAAGTCGTTACGAACCAAACACATTCAATGTCAAACAGCTGTTCAATCTAGAGGATAAGCTCATTACAAGCGTGTCGTGTCTCGGGCCGCACACACTGCCAATAAACAGCGACTGACATGTGATGCATAGATGACATTCAATACAGAAGCAGCCGAGACCCTATTGATCCAAGTTCAGTACAAGCTTTAGTTAAAAGGACGACTGTGGTGCTTGGACTCTGTGTTGCAGGTTGGATGCAAGTAGTGTGTTTTTTTTGACATGCATGTTGGCGCGTGTTTGTCAAAGTGCATTGGGAATTATGCAGAGCTTTGAAAATCAATACACTAAGAAGGCTGTCAGCTCTGGCAAGGTTAAATGCCAAAAAAACAGCAACCAGCACTAAAGAGGCAAATGTGTGTGTTTGAGAGTTTATGTAAGCTCATCACTGTATGTTTGTCCTTATTTATTTTATACAGCGTACAGTATCACAGCTATTAATGTGTTTCGGGTTATGGGATTATTAGATTATGGGTAAAGCTGCAAGACACCTCGGCTGCATGAAGATAACAAGGCAGCGGGGAAGAAGATGACATGTACAGTGGGGCAAAAAAGTATTTAGTCAGCCACCAATTGTGCAAGTTCTCCCACTTAAAAGATGAGAGAGGTCTCCAATTTTCATCATAGGTATACCTCAACTATGAGAGACAAAATGAGAAAAAAAAAATCCAGGAAATCACATTGTAGGATTTTTAAAGAATTTATTTGCAAATTATGGTGGAAAATAAGTATTTGGTCAATAACAAAAGTTCATCTCAGTACTTTGTTATATACCCTTTGTTGGCAATGACAGAGGTCAAACGTTTTCTGTAAGTCTTCACAAGGTTTTCACACACTGTTGCTGGTATTTTGGCCCATTCCTCCATGCAGATCTCCTCTAGAGCAGTGATGTTTTGGGGCTGTCGCTGGGCAACACGGACTTTCAACTCCCTCCAAAGATTTTCTATGGGGTTGAGATCTGGAGACTGGCTAGGCCACTCCAGGACCTTGAAATGCTTCTTACGAAGCCACTCCTTCGTTGCCCGGGCGGTGTGTTTGGGATCATTGTCATGCTGAAAGACCCAGCCACGTCTCATCTTCAATGCCCTTGCTGATGGAAGGAGGTTTTCACTCAAAATCTCACGATACATGGCCCCATTCATTCTTTCCTTTACACGGATCAGTCGTCCTGGTCCCTTTGCAGAAAAACAGCCCCAAAGCATGATGTTTCCACCCCCATGCTTCACAGTAGGTATGGTGTTCNTGTACTACTGTATGTTCGCTTTCCTCCTGCTCTCTCTATCTCTCTCTCTCTCTCTCGCTCTCTCCCTCACCTCTCTCTCAACCAAACCGGTCGAGGCAAACCCACAGCCTGGTTCTGCTCGAGGTTTCTGCCTGTTAAAAGGGAGTTTTTCCTTTTAAGGTCAAACGTTTTCTGTAAGTCTTCACAAGGTTTTCACACACTGTTGCTGGTATTTTGGCCCATTCCTCCATGCAGATCTCCTCTAGAGCAGTGATGTTTTGGGGCTGTCGCTGGGCAACACGGACTTTCAACTCCCTCCAAAGATTTTCTATGGGGTTGAGATCTGGAGACTGGCTAGGCCACTCCAGGACCTTGAAATGCTTCTTACGAAGCCACTCCTTCGTTGCCCGGGCGGTGTGTTTGGGATCATTGTCATGCTGAAAGACCCAGCCACGTCTCATCTTCAATGCCCTTGCTGATGGAAGGAGGTTTTCACTCAAAATCTCACGATACATGGCCCCATTCATTCTTTCCTTTACACNGGATCTGAGGGCAGCTGGAAGTGTGGACATTTTCAGTGCTGTGATGTTGCCTGAAGCCAGATTGAAATTTGTCCAAAAGGCCATTTACATTTAAAAAGTTGAGTTGAATAAAATGTTTATTTTTGGATGTTAGCTAGCTCAGGAAGATGGGCCTAAGATACTACGCAGGACCCTCAAGCTCCCAGGCCTCTGGTAGAGGACCTGAGCTTATATGGCAGCAATGTTGACGTACAGTAGGTATGGTGTTCTTTGGATGCAACTCAGCATTCTTTCTCCTCCAAACACGACAAGTTGAGTTTTTACCAAAAAGTTCTATTTTGGTTTCATCTGACCATATGACATTCTCCCAATCCTCTTCTGGATCATCCAAATGCTCTCTAGCAAACTTCAGACGGGCCTGGACATGTACTGGCTTAAGCAGGGGGACACGTCTGGCACTGCAGGATTTGAGTCCCTGGCGGCGTAGTGTGTTACTGATGGTAGCCTTTGTTACTTTGGTCCCAGCTCTCTGCAGGTCATTCACTAGGTCCCCCCGTGTGGTTCTGGGATTTTTGCTCACCGTTCTCGTGATCATTTTGACCCCACGGGGTGAGATCTTGCGTGGAGCCCCAGATCGAGGGAGATTATCAGTGGTCTTGTATGTCTTCCATTTTCTAATAATTGCTCCCACAGTTGATTTCTTCACACCAAGCTGCTTACCTATTGCAGATTCAGTCTTCCCAGCCTGGTGCAGGTCTACNGCATTACAGAGACTCTCGTATGAACCACAGAGTAAACGCTGCCTGTTGAGCGTACGGACCTGATGACAGGCAGCAGCGGACCGAAGGTTTCCTCCTGCGTGCAGAGCATCTCCGTGGTCTTCCATTTTCTAATAATTGCTCCCACAGTTGATTTCTTCACACCAAGCTGCTTACCTATTGCAGATTCAGTCTTCCCAGCCTGGTGCAGGTCTACAATTTTGTTTCTGGTGTCCTTTGACAGCTCTTTGGTCTTGGCCATAGTGGAGTTTGGAGTCTGACTGTTTGAGGTTGTGGACAGGTGTCTTTTATACTAATAACGAGTTCAAACAGGTGCCATTAATACAGGTAACGAGTGGAGGACAGAGGAGCCTCTTAAAGAAGAAGTTACAGGTCTGTGAGAGCCAGAAATCTTGCTTGTTTGTAGGTGACCAAATACTTATTTTACCGAGGAATTTACCAATTAATTCATTAAAAATCCTACAATGTGATTTCCTGGATTCTTTCCCCCCATTCTGTCTCTCATAGTTGAAGTGTACCTATGATGAAAATTACAGGCCTCCCTCATCTTTTTAAGTGGGAGAACTTGCACAATTGGTGGCTGACTAAATACTTTTTTGCCCCACTGTATGTGTGTGTTTCAAAATTTGGTCTCAATGATGCTTGCTTCCTGTGTGTGTTCAGTGTGTGTGTGTTTAAACACTAGAGGAACACCCCAAAACTGCTCTGCTGATGATGATGATGATGCAGTCCAGTCCAGAGGGGGGATGGGCTCATACTCGCTGCCAGTGGTAGCACACTGTACACAGTCTGACATCATCGGTGAGGGGGGGGGAGGGGAACCTCCTCAAGTGCACAAGCTCCTCGTGCACTCCCGTCAGCCCCAACAACCATCTACACCAGTGTACAGAGTCTGTTCTTGTCCTCCACGCTGTGTGTGTACTCTAACATGAAGCTTGCACGGCTAATCTAAACCACTGACCTATAATGCATGTATATGTGTGTGTATTTGTGCGACAGATGTGCATTTTGTTTATTGCATACAAGCATACTGTACCAATACATCCTAAAGACAGTTTCTCATGTAATTCCTTTCATCATCCTCCACCCACAAGTTCAGACTGCACACAGACATACACACACATCAAAATATCCCCTTCCCAGAATTCCAAGTAGCGAGCTCCATGGCAACCATTCATTGATCCCAATCACCATGGCAACAGACATCAGCATTACTCACGCTTTTTTTTTTTTACTGACCAATTTCCTCTTTGTCTGATGTGTCTGGCCCTGTACATCTCCCCATCAGTCTCACCAGCTCCCTCCTTTTCCCAAAATGCTCATTTCCCACTGATGTGTGTTCTTACAACGAGAGAGAAAATCATCCAAAAACACAACAACCCGCTGATGCAATCTTTGCCACGGACGGGCCAGTGTGTTACAGCGGTGAGCTAGTGGCTGTGGCACGGCTACACAGGCAGAGTGCCCTTGAGTAGCATACTGATCCCTAAAAGCTACAAAGGCTCTGTGGTGGTCAGTCCTGCTCACTGCAAAACTGTCAGTCATAACATGTCATTCTTTCTCTTATTCAAGTCGCAAATTTTTGTCTTGGTTAAGAAATTGTCAGTGGGTTTAGATGTTTTTACTTGTACTGAATAATGCTGATTTCAAGAGGGACATTTCTTTCATACTAATGATGTGATCTGTATTATTCTCCCATGTTTCTACATACCATCACTTGTTAAAAAAAAGAAGAAAAAAAAAAGAAACGGGTGAAACTACACTGGATCAGCTCACTGTGTTTGCAGATTTTAAGACAAAACGGTAGATCACATGCCCTGTTAGGGTGGATCATTTTGCTTTGTCTGACAGCAAGCAGACGCAGGTGGTTTTAGGGTGGGGACAGTAACTGCAGCCCATCCTTCATTTCTTTGTTCTTACACCCTAAACCACATTCACCCAGCCCCTATATTAAAACCAATTTTGGTCACTTCAAACAAGCATTTGCAGCTTTTACATTGACCTTCTACGTTGTCAAAGGGTTCTCTATAATAGGATGAGAGTCCTCGTCATCATATTCTCAAATCGTCTCAGTGCTTTGCTCTAATTTTTGTCCATGATAGCCTTCTCCCCCCAGAATTCATCTATTCCCCATTCTCTCTTTGTTTCATTTGTGCACGCCTCCGTCTGACAATCTCTCTGTCTGTCTGTAACCCTCCTTCATTAGCTGCTGGCATGAAGCTGTGTGAAACAGTGTGGTTGTGAGTCTGTATACAAGTAAACAAAAGGACAAAGAGAAAGGGAACTACAAATGCATAGGTGAACATGTATTCATGTGTATATTCATCGTCCACAAAGACTCAGCTGTTTCCTGGTTGAATCTAAAAAGCTCAGTGTTCATGGAGAGTGTTCAAACATTTGAAGCATTTAACAAAATGCAACTTGATTCAAGTCTCCACACCACCATTAACACATGCACACGTGCACAGACTCTATTAAAAGAGAGAAAATGATCCTCTCACAAAAACACACACTTGCCTAAACAGACTGCCTTTTCACACCAATAACAAGCCAAGCCAAACACTAGTATCTTATGTGTGGCTAACAAAGACGCCTTCACTGCTTCCCCTTAAACCCCCCTCCCGACACATACAACAAACATCACACTCATTCCCTGAAAAAACATTTGACTGCGCCGATGGTTGATGAGACAAAGACACCAAACATGATGCTGACAAAAAGGACAACCATTACTTGTGTTACGAGTCTCAGTTTAATGGTATTAGACAAAAATTAGCTGACATGAGATAAAGTAATGTGCTGATCCAGTGCTCGTCCGCAAAACTCATCAAAACTGCAGTAGCCATTCAGGTATATTTTGTTGAACTATTCCTTTAAGATAAAACTTTAAGGAATAGTTCCACATTTTTGGATATACGCTTATTCGCATTCTTGCTGACAATTAGATGAAAAGATTGATACTGCTCTCATGTCTATACGGTAAATATAAGTCTACAGCCAGTTAGCTTAGCTTAGCATAAAGACTGGAAACAGGGGGAAACAGCTAGCCTGGCTCTGTCCTAAGGTAACAAAATTCGCCTACCAGCACCTCTAAAGCTCACTAATTATCCAGGAGACCAGAGGAGACTTCAGGAAGCTACTGGGTTTGTGTATAGATAAACAAAGAAGATATAACATCTTAAAAGTGAGCTGTACAGGTGCTAGCAGAGGTGTTACTTTTGGACAGAGCCAGGCTAACCTTTTTAAAATGTTAAAAGTGAAAAATCACAATTTCCTAGAGCTCAAGGTGACATCCTCAAATGACTTGTTTTGTCCGACCAACAGTCTAAAACCCAAAGATATTACATTTAAAATGATATAAAACAGAAAAAAGCAGCACGTCTTCACATTTAAAAAATGCAATTGTTGCTTGATAAATGACAATTACTCTATTGTCAATTTTGTTGCTGGTTAAGTTTCTGTCGATCGACTAATTGTTTCAGCACTAGTAACAGTAAACAGTGAACTATAGTATATACTGTATAGTATAGTATTATTTCTGCTCTGTGCTTTAAAGCAAGTTATTACAACAAGAAAGGTGACTATTTTGACTTTTAAAGAAAAGAGGACATGGCCGTCCTTACTGGTGGATTCTTGCTTTAAACTGGCTGGGGCATCTGTCAGGGATATTTGATTGAGTTACAGTACAGTATACAGGATCTTGACCAGCAGCACATTTGTCTGTTGCAGTAGCTATATAATTCACCAAAGCACTAACCACAAACACACTATAAGAGTAGATATAGTTTCTCTTCTTCCCAGCAGCTGTCAGACCACCTGCCCACTGGCCTCACTAAAGCAGAACATTAGCCCAAATGTGATGCATCTTTGTTAGCATTACTCATGAGCAGGAGCTCTGTACGCCACTCTCAATGAACACAATGCATTTAGAAATATTTCTAGCGGAGCAGTCAGGGATGTGGAAACGTCATTATATCATTCCAGAGTACATTCCATCAACAGGCCAACAGGAAGTGCGTTGGAGGCTTCAGAGTGCGAAGCAGACAGAAATGATGTCTCTCTAATGTATTGTAACCACAGCTCAAGCCAAGTGGAATAGTTTTTTCTTGGAAAATACAACATTTTCTCTCCCCTCTTGCCAGGAGAGAAGGGCTGAGCGTAAAACAGGGAAAAACTCAGCGACTGTTTTCCACAGGAAGCCACTCTGCTGACTTGGAGAAATGCTACGTGAGTTACATCATCATCATCAAGTGACCATAATTGTTCTGTCGCCAGAAAGTCTTAAACCTGTGTGAGTGAAAGAAACAGAGGGTTATAAAATTTTAAGCCCACGATCTGCTCCACCAAACTCTAAAATGTCCAATACAAACACATATAGTATATATACAAATGTACAGACACACATAGCTGTCTCCCTCCCCCCTGCTTATCCTGCATTAAAGTGGTAGAAAATGTCTGCCCATTTTCAGGTTTAATAATTCTGATTACCATAACAAAAACAAATCCCTCTTAATGTTGTTCATGGTGGTGCGTGTTGGGCTCATTTGTATTTCCACTATATCATCACAGCTGGAGGCAACAGCGCTGATCTCCAGTATTATGGCTCTGTTTGGTGGTCAGTGAAAAGTGATCTAGATTTGGTCATTATTCACTCCTTTAATGTTGGCAGATCATTTTTAAATATTGCAAAAGAAGGAAAGGAAGAAAAGATGCAACCGCCAGTAGATGACAGGCACCTCAAACCTCCGACCTTTCCTCCAGGTGAGCTATCTGTCATACGGAAGCACATATCCTGACAAGAATTCAATTTGACAGTGCAAGTTGGGCCCACCCAGCCTTGTGCTCACTGTTTCAGGGAAGGAGAGTTGGGAGTTTTGGTGTTGAACCATCTAGGTCTCGAGGGCATGTTTGATCATGCTCCACTCACACTCGGAGGAATGCTCACTCAGAGACTCACTCCCCACATAGTGTAAATGACGGGCCTCATCTTCTCAAATTAGGGGGTCACAGAAATATTTAGAAGGCGGAGAGATGGGCAGACATTTACAACTCTGATCAAGCACAGGAATGTCAAGATCACTTGACATGACGGCAACACCCCCTGCGAATTAAACAGCAACAGCAAGTAAGGCGTGATCAGCAAAAGCTCAGCAAAAGTTAAAAAGACACAGCACAGACTGAAAGCTGCAGGAAGCCAAAAGGGACAGCGGGAAAGTGGGACTGCAAGCTCATCCCAAACTCCAACCTCTTTAACCTCCACTGACCTCCCAGTGGGGTATAAGCAGCAGCCGACACACACACAGATGCAGCTCGCATGAGAAACACATGGGAGGAAGAAGACCCCTGTGGTGTGTGAGCATTTTGTTCCCAGGACTCTTTTGCTTCAGTCCTCTTTGCATCCATCACGTGACAGAGGAGTGGTGGAGTGTAGAGACAGAGTCGCACTGGAAGACTATATACGACTAATGTCCAGAAAGATATATTGGCTCCAAAAGAGTGAAAGGAAACAACCCATTATCCTCTCTAGAGTCCAGAAGACAAAGTGTGGGACAGACAGCAATATCTCGGATAGTATCTTATGTTAACGCCACAGCTAAATATTTACATCACATCTGTGCATTCATCTGGGAGGGAAATGAATGCAGGCAAAGAGTGACAAATATAAGTATGTCTCAGCAAGACTTTATTTCCTCAGACACACAAAAGAGCGGATACAGTAGCTCCACATTGGCTATTGTACACACAGAAAAAGAGCAGTTCAGCTGGGCTGATGAACTACAAAGGACCGGTATCAGTGTACAGTTGTACAGCATGTCTTTGGCTCAAGTAAATGATGAGCCATGAACTGAAGTTACTGTTTCTTTTGAATTTGTATCCAGCTGCTTCTTCACATTGGAGGAATCAATTGTCCCATTTACGGGAGCTATCTCACACAGGAACGCGTACAGACAAATGCATCCGAACAGAAAAAGGGCGATTTTCGCCGTCATTAGGAGCTTTCTGCTGCTAAAGTGCAATAATGTCTTCTAAAAGCACAGTTTTATAGTGTAAAACATACTTGATGTTCTCACCATGCAGTGATGACTCTACATGGGAAGTGCTCAAGAGATATTATGATGCTGCGATGCCAATGACTAACCCGGCTATGTATCACAAACCCCCACACGCCTGGAGCTGAGAGCCAGAAAGAGAAACTCAAATCAGAATGAAAGTGCATGTTGTCCTTTAGGATATTTCAGCCCTTTCCGTTCATCAAAACAGGCTTTTGAGGACATAGTACATTAAGATGGCAGCATGAGGTGGTCTTCACCGAAAACAACAGCAGTCAGCTGCAAACCTGACTAGCGATGATCAAAATATACAAGAATTTGGATTCAAGCCACTTCTGCAAAGCACCGGTTCAAACTTGCGTTACCAAATACACAGGAAGTAGAAGCTCTACTTCATACACCTGTCAAAAGAGAAACAGTCATCGCCACTTGGTTTGTAAAATGTCGACACTTGACTGAAGAGAACATAATACAGATACTAACGGACAGATGCAGACAGTTTACAGACAAGCTAAATCTGCATTCCTCAGGCTAAGCTAAGCCCGAGGAGACACTATTAACTCAGGACAGAGCATGACCTGTCTTAAAGAATGTCTGGCACAGATAAGGCCTGCCTTTTGTTTCAGCCTTTAAACACACACACACACACACACACACACACACACACACACACACACACACACACTCTATATATAATCCAGTGCAAACATACATTTATACTGAGTTTTTATTGTATTAACACATCAGACTTAAGCACATGCACACACACAAACACATACACCTGGCTGATTGTCAAAGTCAGTCTTATTAACATTTATCTCTCTATATAATTGTATCCAGACAAAATTCTATTATCGAGATATTGTGTTTCATATTTCTTACCTCAAAATGACATTTTTTATTTGTGTTTTTATATGCCATTTTGACTTTATTTGACCGTAGACAGAAGAGAAAGGCAGAAAATATTGGGAAAAATCAGGGCAAGATGTGACATGGGCCAGGACACTCACAAGTTAAATGTTTTAAATGAGATTACTGTAAATTGGATTTTATGATTTTGCTTGATTTTTTTACTGAAAAATTTCCAATTTAGTCCTTAATTCCCCATGGCGTGTGACTGTAAATTGCATTTTTTCTCTTTTGGGACACAAATATCATCCAGGAAGTCCTCCAAGCAAGAGGTTTATGTTTGTCACACTGAATACAGAAACAGGCGAAGTAGTGTGACAGTGTGTGTTAATATTTGATTATATCCCTCTTCCCAGTACAGTAGCAGAACTAAAGATATATGTTCTAGGTTAAGGTGTCTATTTATGGCTCTGTGTGTTTACGTGTAAGAGAAAAGAGATGCTGCTTTGAACCAGCTGTGTACCAGAAGAAAGAAGCCTGCTCCCCTCCTGTTATCTTTGGCAGCACCGACCGAACATCAGAGGAATAAGCCTCCTGCTGACACCACAGTCAGATCTGCCAAAGAGGAAACAACCACCAATTTACACTTTTATCCATCTAAGAACGGTCCAGCAGTGCCAAACACTCAGGAAGAGGCACATTCTGACTGTCTGCTTGGCATTAAGTAATCATCTGATCATGTACATCTCACTCACGCAATTTGAACAGATCTTGGCCACAAAGTAACCTGAGGTCTGGTTTTGGTTTTCTGGGTTTAGCTGTGGTACACTACACTCGCATATACAGGACTGTTGCTGATATTTATTCTCTCGAGAAACTCGGTCACTCAGTGTAGTTTTGGGTTCATGCATGTGAGTGTCATACAGTAACTTAATTAGAAAAATACCATTAAGTTTGTAGTTCCATAATGAAAAAAAACGTTTTAAAATTCCTACACTGTTGCATGTAAACCCGTTACTCCTTTAACTTTGGGTTGTTACCATCTGACCATCTCTTCGCAGCATTATAGAACTCATGGTGGAAAGCGCTACTTACTCCTGCTAACATTTTTTTGTGGTTAACATTGCGAAACGGTTGCAGTTTGGTTAGGTTTAGGCACCAAAACTACTTGATTAGGTTTGCGAAAAGATCAAGTCTGGTGTCTGAACCACTCATTCATCCGGATGTCCTCTTTATACTACATCACCTGACCTCCTAAAGGCTTTCAAGGCAAACTTCTCCCATGTGCAAAATTGGAGGGCTACACTGGGAGCCACTCTTTGGCGGGACATTTGCATATGATGTGGGTGAGACAGAAGAGGTCATTGCAGCACGGTGGCTCAGCTGTTAGCAGTTTTCTCCCACAAAGATCCCGCAAAGGTGTGAATGTGTTTGACTATATGTGTGTTAGCACAGACTGGGCGACCTGTCCAGGGTGTACCCTGCCTTTCACCTAATGCATGCTGGGATAGGTTGCCAGCCCACAGTAACTATAATGAGATGTTACGGTTTAGGAAATGCATCGATGGATAGTTCATTCATGGCAAAGGTGAGCTGATGTTAAAGGTCAATATAATCAGCTGTAGCTCCTCCATGCATGTAAACGTATCACTGTTTGGCTGCAATGCAATCTAATCATAAAAGTCAACTTTCAGCCAATTTGAACCATGAGACTATAATCAGGCTGTTCTCATGCTTGCATACTGCATATTAATGTCTTGCTTCACTTGAACCTTTCAGAAAACACTGATGACCTTAGTTCCCAAGTCTAATCTCAAAATCCTAAATGACCCGTCAGCACGTTTTTAAAAGTCACACAGAGCCAAATGTTTTCAATGAATGGCTGTTCAATAAATCACTCTCTCACATGCGCACACGCACACAAACGGTCCCTTATCTTCGAGTGTATGTGCGTGATGTAAGAAAGGAAATGGAATCTGCTGAAGAGGCCACGTAGACAATCTGGGAATCACGGGACGCAGAGCACAGATTTAGTTTGGGATAACATTTATACATCTAATGAACAATAGGACCATACAGCAAGTTCTGTTACCTCTCGTAATTGTGAATGTCCAGTTTCTGTTGGTCTGATTTGGCGACTGATTCGCTCCAAAGTACAGCCTTTCTCAGCCAGAATTCCAGCGCCATTCATTAGAATATGGTTGACGAAATATGATTGTGTATTTATGTATTAACTAATGACTACATGATGTGCAGTATTGGTGTGATTGGAGAAAAGAGAGGCCGGATGGAAAGTGGAGGGAAGAAAGAATGAAGAGACAGGTTTACATTAACACAAGAGGTGGTCTTACGCAAGACCCCCGCACACAGACAGCTAGAGAAACAAAGCATGCAGGACAGAGAGCCGGGGTCTGGACCATGTATGCATTTTCAGCTAAAGTGCATGTGTGTGCGTACAGTATACACATCGTACAGTGTGTCATGGTTTAGCTTATAAAACAAAGCGTGATTTAATGAAATAATGAATCTGAACAAGAGCAAAAGAGACAACCCTAATAACTTTCTGAGACGTTTCCTTAAAGAACTATGGGAAATGGTGCTAATGGTGGGGTCAGGTGATGAGTTGAGTTTACTTACTTGCATTGAGTTTATAAGCAGTTAATCTTTAGGGGGATTTCTTTGAAATAACTGCTAAAATCTTAGTGACTGGAAAGCTAATAGATCAACAAATGTTATATTTTTGGATGTTTAGTAGACCTGCTGAGCACTCAATAAAAAAACCCCTCTAGGTTACACTATGAATTCCTGGGACTTTCCCTTTAATCAGCACCAAATTACATAATCCTTTCCAGGAAGCTTCCTTTGAATCTACAGTTAGGCTACATATCGGTTGCCTTCTAGGAAATAATTAGGAAACTAAAGTGTTAGCCACCAGTGACATTATTGCTATACAAGACATTTCAAATGCATTAAAAAACCTACACACAACAACAAGTAAAATGCATGGAAGATGATGACTGACCTGCAGTCGGCCTATCTTCGGTTATTTAAACACAACCTTTGAAAATACTCAGTCACGGCGCATGTCACCATCCGTTCTCCTTGTTTACACACTCAGCTGATCGTAGTATCAGCTGCTCTTCTAGATGACATTGCGTTTTGACTGACAACATTCAAACTGTTCTACTTTTAGCTGCAAGGGGGTAACAAAGGTGCAAGAAAAAGAGCTTGCATGTAACGCTGGCCGCATTCTGCGCCTCTAAAATGAGATTTTTAGAGAAACGTTAGGCTATAAACTATAAAATACTGATTTTGGCACTTGACCAGATGACTGACTGACTGACTCAAGTTATGCTTCACCAAAGTACACTGCACAAAGACAATCGTTACAGTGTACCATTCTTAAGGAGTTTGAAGTTTAAATGAACTAATCTACCTCTACAATTTGCTGCAAATACCTTCTCAACTGTGGAAAAAAGGTGTGAAAATGGAGCCCTAACTGCCCTAACTAAATTGCATGTTGCAGTCACCATGAAACTTTTAGTTATGCTTGTTTCACATGTAGTTGAGCCTTGATCTCCCTTCTCTCTGGCCAAAATCTCTCTTACAGAACCTCCCTGTTCAGCTAGCTACATCTGTCTACTCTACTGTGACATATGCATACACACACACACACACACACACTGTAATTCCCACCATGATTCTACACCCACATACCAAAGCAATGGTATATTGAGCGTGGTCATCCCTCCTTCCTGCTCCAAGACATATTGTCCATTATCAACCGGTGACTTTGCTTCAGCTGTTCTGATTTTTTTACTTGTATGCAATGGGCAATCCACCCAACAAATGGAAGGCAGCACTCCCCATGTGAAAGAGTACATGTGTGTCTGTGTGTGTGACTCTGTGGGGGCGGGAATGATGGATCCAAGAAAGTGCGGGACTGCTGACACGGCAGATGGGAATGTTTTCATTTGGTTACAAGGAATTCCACAGAGATCTGAGGCGAGGATGCAGGCTGAATAATGTAAGAACCGGGAATGTGAAAAGAGAATCCATCAGTTTTTAACAGAGCAAGCAGTGTTTCCCGTCTCCCCTCATGTCTTTATAGAAGATTGGCTTGTCAATCACACTTGTGGTTTCAGGATCAGGGCTGGTGGGCTGCCAAACGCACAGTGAGCCTATATCAACAACCTGCGAGGGAACGATCAGTGATAAATGTCTCAACACACTGTAGCTGAGATTACAAAGGAACGACTGAGAAAATGAAACAAATCCAAAAATCTTAAACAAATGGATGAATGCTGGTGTAGAGTTGAGACACCGGAAGTTAAAAGTCATTGGTCCAAAATTCAGACACAATCCTGTTTAGCTTCCTCCGCACAGCGTCACATACTGCCCGGGGCGACAGGAACGTGGGTGGAGGAGGAGAAAGAGAGACTGGAAGAGTTGAAGAGTGAACAGGAAGAAGAAACAACAAGCTGGAAATAATAAGAGGATTTTAAGGAAAACTACAGTGCACAAAACTAAGAGAGCAGAACTAAAACAAAGGCAGAGAAAGTTGGGCCAAATCTGAACCAGCTGCTCAACTGGATCCCAGATGTGAGAGAGTGAGAGTCAACACACATACACACACACACACACACATACACACACACACACACACACACACACACAAACACACACCATCTCTCCTCCTAGCTTACACGAGACGGCAACGAGCCAGAGTGAACCGCATGACTATTTCATTTGTCACCTCGGGGAAGCTGTGTCCAAGCAGCGCCCTCCATTTGACAGCTGTCCACTTCCTCTACCGGACTGTTACCAGCAATGTGTGCGTTTTCATTCATGCTTTGCTGCCAGGATGTGTGTGTCCAGCCCACAATGTAACTCATGACGCATTCAGTGTATTAATGCATGAAGTATCAGGCAGGTTACCAAGACAACAACGCACTACAGAAACGATGGAGACCATTAATCCTTCTTCACTCCCCGTCCTCCGTCCTTAGTCTGCACCTCCTCTGAGTCCATCCGTCCAATCAACCCATCCTTCTGTATCTAAAAAACGTCCATCCATCAATTATCTCCCCTGTCCTGTCAGCCATCTATCATCCCCCCAGCCATACCAATCTCTCTTCCTGCATCCTTCATCCAGTACGAAAACAGACAGATGGACAGACTCAGGTAATCTACTGAAACCCAATCCGCCTTGCTGCTGCAGCCATAACATTGATTCATATCCATCCCACATCCGCATTACCAATAATGGCCAGAAGAGACAGGAGGAGGGGGAGGAGAAGGAGGAGGAGTAGAAGAAGAAAGAAAAGTAAAAGGACAGAATACCTGTAGGATAGATGTCAAGAGAAAAAAAAAGGAAGACAAACGTGTGGAACTGCTGCAGTGAAAGAGAGAATCACTGAGCGTAAGAGTAAGAGGGATGACAGATGTTGACAAAAGACCTCTCACTCTTTATCTTTTTCTCTGCCAGTTGCTTAAACCAGATGGGTCATTTTTGAAGGCGAGCAGGGCTCTGCAGCACCACACAATTCCCACATTGCGTGTGTGTGTGCATGACATGACAAACATCCACTTGTGGCTAAATGTCTCTTTTTACAGGAAACCAACTGTTAGTTATACCAACGTCAGACGCAGGGATTTCTTTTACCAACTATGATCTTGAATGATAAACAGATAAACAACTGAAGAATCTGTGTGTATCTGTGTGTGTGTGTGTGTGTGTGTGTGTGTGTGTGTGTGTGTGACGGATCTGTGACAGTCTAGTAGAACTGGCTTGTCCCCGATACATTTCTAAGTTTTAACCTGAGTCACTTGGACAGGATGTAATGGATGTATACAGAGTTTAGTTTTTAAATGGTTTACCCTGACCAAGAAATGTTTCGGTATGAGAAATGATTTACTGATCCTTCAACTCTACTGTATAAAGAATTGCAAAATTGTGTATGAAAAATCCAAAACAAACAAAAAGCCACCATGAAGTTGAAAGTTGTGTTTCTGCAGACGAAAACCTCACTGTTTTCAGACAGTTTGGAGACACCATGTTCTCCTCTAGGACCTTCTGATGCTGCAGTGTGAGAAACCACTGACTGATCGACCCTTTCACCCTGCAGAAACATGGTCATATAAAGGTCACACTATAGTACCATATGCTGCGTACCAACAGTTTTTAATGTGTGTACTGTATGTGCAAACACACATGCTGCTATATGTTTAACAGCTTTATGCATGTGTGCATACATGTACTAAAGTCTTGAGAGGGGTTATCCATGCATGCCTAAATATGTCGCCACAACACAGATGCATTCCACATATTACACGCCGGCTGGTGCTGCTCGTTTCCCCCAGTGCGATTTAACAACTTCCTGAGGAGTGAACTCTCCACGGCAAGTTTTTGGGGTTCACAGTTCAGACGTGGCTTCCATTTTGAGGGCTTAAACCCAGTATACGCCTAAACTGAAATTCAGTCTGCTCAGTCAGTCAGTATGACAAAAGATGTAACTGCCATGACACGCCAAACCAGCAAACAGGGTTTTGACATCGGAAAAGCCTTGAAATCTCTGGTTTAGTGAAGACAAAAGAAGTGTTTAAACTGGGCAGGACACCCAAGGATAGACAAACGTTTCTCACTGAGAAAATACTACGTAGTGCCAAGATGAAGAAAGCAGCCCAGGAACAAGATGCAGGCAATTTACTTAATAGTTTTGATTCGAGTTTCAACAGGCCTTGGCAGGATTTTTACAAACTCCCCACCAAATCCTGAGAGCTGTGAGAAGGTTCGATTTGTGTCACATTTTTCACTTTTGTAACTCATGACAGGTTTCAAATTTTTTCTGAGCCTCGATGGTTAAAGCTAGGACCACTACATCTGCCACAAACCTAACCGACCTTGAAGTAGAGTTGTTTTCCAATGTTTCATATATGGTTATTTCAAAATAATACCCAGAATCCCCTTCACATTGTCTGATTGTCCCTGATTTGAGCTAGATTGACTAGTGAGCAATGTAAGGCATAAATACTGAAGCTTTCTCTGCAGAGTGCATGCTGCTGCTGCTGCTGCTGCTGATAGTAAAGTCTTTATTGAAGAAGTCATTACTTTAATTGGGAGGTTTTAATTAACTGCCTATTACCCTTTAGTCTACATAAACATCAATCACTGCTCTATAATTGGAAAACTGAGTGCAGAGACAGAGGTATTACAGTTACCTAAACCTCTCCCTCTCCTCTGGAGTTTTTTTCCTGGCACGTGTAGCTTTAGCTGCAGACTTAGCAATATATCATGTATATGTCCATATTTAAGAGCCTTTTACATGGTTCTTGATTTTAATTGAGTCACCTGGAGGCAGGGTTTTACACCATCTGACGGAGTTAGTGTTATTTAGTCAGCAGATTTCATCAGCTGTAGCTAGCTGTTGAAATCTGCTGGCAGCAGGTCTGCATCAAAGCCTTGAATGCACATTTGTGCGTTCATTTTAAATCCACGACAAACACCCTTGCTGCCCTAGCTTTTAATCTTGAAAAATCAGAGCAAATTCTAAACTGCACTGTGCTTCAAGCATCCTCCTGTGAAGCATGACATCAACTTGTACCATGCAGATAGCTCTTAAACTAACCCAGGGTAGATGATCACAGATGGAAGTCCTGAACTGGAATCAGACATAAACTGTGTCACAATTTGTACATTATCCTGCCCACTACCGCTGAATGGGAAGGGAAATTGTATTGAGGTTCTCAGGGTTGAGAGGCTGATAGTGTGTGAGCTTTAATAGGGTGTGTAGGCTATCCACTTGATTTAATCAGACAGTGTGGTTACTGATAATCCTATTTCATATATGGGTCCCACACTAAGTCCCCCGGCAACACGTGCAGCAGAAAATCTGGAAGTGTCCACGTGCTTGACTGATGCTCTCTCATGAACATGCCAAACTACTGTATGCCTGACAAGCAGCGACAGGAATCTGAAAATATGATTAGCTAAAATACTTTTAGTATCCTCTGATTAAGACCATACTTTCATAACATAAAATAGGATAGCTTGGCGACAATCTAAGTGTAATAATTTGCTGACAATTTATTTTCTAATTTACTGAGTGTACCCTCTCCAGCCTCCAAAAGCAAGGATCAACACCAGCACTGGTAACAAAAATAGCCTTGATTTTTTAAAGCGCAGATATTGATAAGTGGTAGTGGGTGGAGGGGTTCTGAAGGCCTTCTTGATGTGTTGTAGGCCTAATTCAATCAATCATCAGTGACAGGAGGACCGCAGTGACACACCTGCTCTAATGTGATGCTTTAGATTCAGGCAGAGCTTGAAGATTTCCTCTCATCTCTACATGTTGGTTATTATTATTCTTTTGACTCTGTATGAATGATCACTCTGGATTAAGCCATCAGATCCTGTTTGATGGTAAATCTCATATAAGAGGCATGTAGAAAAGCAGGCAGGAATTCCTGATTTGTAAGCAGAGAAGCGATCCGTGCACACCATGTTTCCTGCAAACACACAGTTCAGTAGCTGCATGAGATTCTGTGTGGGCAAGTATGCAGCTTGCAAGCTCTGGGGCTGTCAAAATCTCTCCAGTACTCCCTGAAAAATTATTACTGGAATTACTGCTCCAAGATTTTTGGACTCAACAAACATCTGCAGCTACTGTGTTCCTCCATCTTTCCTCATCTTTAGGCCATATATGTGATGCCACATGGCTCTAATTGAAGCAGTGTGCTCATTTTATCTGACATCATCTAGGGGCATCAATTCAATGCACACATGCTTGCAAAACAACATGGGTGGGACTGCCCTCTTTGTTCAGCTGGTCCCCCGTCATACAGTCAATACAGTGAATTTTCTTTGTTGAGGAGAGAAAGAGCACCACAAATCTGTTTATTAGAAGGTTAGACAACACCATAGAGTGCCAATAGGACCAAATCTAGAAACCCCTATCCTCCTGACCACTAACACCACATCTCAACTGCCACATTGCCTTTGAAGTAACCACAATTTTTCATGCTTCTGACATGAAAGGCGTGTTTCCTGCAGTTCACAGTCAAAGTGTTCCACCAAGGCCTCCACCTGTACACACGCAGAGGGAACTGAAATATTGATGTGAACTGATGGGGGATGTCAGATACTTTTATGAGCCCGGATGCCCTGCATTGTCTTTTTGTAACACTTGCAGGTTAAGACAGTTTAAGAGGTCAATTGGTGGTTAAATGGTTGCTTCCCTGGGGAGGAGGACACTTACTGATCTCACCACCAACATCATTCCAAGTTTACTAAAAGTCAATCCTCCATATCACTGTCTCCCTGGTCATCGATCTACTGCAGCCCAACCCTTCAGAGCTTTTATCCCATAACACAAGTGTGTTATTGGCAAGGCTTTCTTTGCAACCGTTTACTTTTAAAACACAGCCTGTCTGGATTCAGGCATTCTTAATTCCCCTCTTTGAATTCAAAGTCAATTTCAAGTTTCAAAAAATATTTCCGGTATATATTTTTTAGGGTTCACAAATTCAGATATAAAATTAAATTACCCAATATTCAAAATCTATATTCAAACTGATAAAACGTAATAGTGTAGAACCACATTGTCAGATATGACCAGTTACATACTATATTTTACACTATATACACTGTATATGCATCTCATAATGGCAAATTTAATAGCAATTCTTTACATTATTTGCAGTTGGCTGCATTGTGCAGATTTAAAAAAAAGACTTTAACCATAAACTTCTATTGATGTATTAGACCCACCATAGAGATATTAAATCTACATAAATACTAAGTCGCGCACAAATAAATTGTTTGACCTTCCTATAGCTTCAATGAAAACCTATTTCCTGGGCAAATCCCTCAAGATAAGGAATTTACTTGCTGTTTTCTGGTGTTTGCCAGTAAACACTGATGAAGTCCTGGGACTGAGCGGTTTAGAGAAAAGACAGAATTCTCAAGCAGAGCAATTTTGTTAAAGTAAAGTATAAAAGCCTTAAAATGGATGGAGAACCTCCATATATGGAGGGTAAGAGGATAGGGATTGTAGGCCAACACGGCCGTCTTCTTTCTATCAGAGCACATCTCCGGCCTGCGTACGTGGATGCATTAGGGAGAGTGGTTGGGAATGAGTGTCTTGACATTAGCAACTTAATGTGAGTGGTCTGGAATGTTTCTAAATGTTTTGCCAAGGACTTGATGTTGTAGAGAGGATCTATTTCTGGTGAAGTTCAGAGGGTCACGGTGACTCTGAAAGAGGTTTTCTCCAAAATAAGTTAAAGACAAGAAGACAAGGACATCGTGTGTATAGCTGAAAGCTGGCACTTCATACTTGTATGGCTTAGGTCTGGGACACTTTCCAGGCATCATTGCATTAGCAAACACACACACTACATCAATGTCAGCCTACTTTGGCAACAGGTAATCTTATTCAGCACTTTAATGCATTTTCTTTTCTACTGTAAAATCATCTGTTTCAAGGTCACCATGTGCCGTTCCATTTACGCTGCAAGTAACGCAAGTGTGCTCTCTCCGCTGGCACACACACCTGCCTGCTGGCACACACTGCGGCCAGCTGTGTGTGTTTCTTTGTTGAAAGCGACAGATATGAGCCTCTGCCTCCTTGACCGAGGCAGAGGGAGAGGTAGCTGCCATGCCCGCCCGAAGCGACTGGTCGCCCTTGGCAACAGCAATGCTACATTCCCTCCTCCGATAAGAGAAGGCAGCGTGGTGCACACTTACATGTTTCACAGGCCGCTGACCAATATGAATTCATTATCTCAGGCAAGCAAAATGATGTGTGTGTAAAAGGAGGATTAGAGGCGATGATGACGCAGAGAAACCAGGGTGGCAGACAAATATCTAGAGCATCAAAAAGCACTTTAATCTGCCAATAAATGAAGACGTGCTTTTAAACGAATGTAGGAAATCACATATAAGAGGGGCCAAAAGCTTCTTTTTTTAGTGCTTTCAAATCTTTTTCCAAATCCAGTTCACTAATGAGTTATATAAACTTAAGATGTTCTTGAACCTCCCGTATCTAAAAATATTTTATATTGTAGACTGCCTCTCTCTGGATTTTCAGTAGAATTTATTCCGTAGTGTTTCATAAACTCTTCAAGGCTACAGATTTGTGTTAACTTAAAGATAACGGGACTTAACACAACCAACATTGGACCGTAGAAGCAATCACGTCTTGTATTTACAGTATAAGTATGAAAAGGTGCCGATGAAGGGAATGAAAAAATAATCACTTTGGTTTGCTCAACATAATAAGACATACCTCGTTAGTTTACCCGCTTGTTAAAGCTGCCTCTATCAAAAAGCAAACTGACTGCACCAACAGGTTGTGGTTTGTGACCTGTGATCTGTTATTCCTGTGAGTAACCATAGCAACCACAGGGGACGTACACACCTGACTGGAGCAAAATAGGTAGAGCAGATGTCAGTCGCTGCAAAGAAAAGAGTGCAAGAACATGAGAAATCATCATCCAAATTAACTTCTGAACAGGCAACGCTGCTGCTCAGATATGATCAGATAAATAAAAGATCTAAACAGCTACCTAAATGCAAAGTCTACATGACCACTGGTTTTGGTTTAGCTGAATATTTTAGGCAGGAAATACATTTTGAAGTAATTCCTTGTAAATGCTGGGTGGTTTTGTAGAGGACTACTATAAGACATCTTCAGCAACATTCCAGTTTTTTTATATGTCTTGGACTAATGTCACAAATTAATTTAAGACCTGTTGGATTGTGGTTTATAAAGGTAGAATATAATACTGTTTTAAGTTGTGTAACAAACTTTCAAAATAACACCTCTACCCTTTGCGTCCACTCTGCCTATCTCTCTCCTCCTGTCACTTTCTGGAGTCTTGTTGACTCACCCACTCAACCTGTCTGGACAGCCTGGTGCTGTATACTGCATGTGGGTGGGATAAAGAAACAGAGAAAAATGACAGAGAGGCAGACAGGTGCGGCTGGTTCTCCAGATCTGTAAACTCCCAGCTGTACACTGAGATACCCATTGCTAGAGGCAACATCTGCTATTCCATATATTTCCTTTTGTTATCAGTTTACATATGAAACAGATGCCATGATACAGTGGAGACACACCTGCAGTAAGCTTGATATTATAGCTAAATGAGGGTTTCAACATGGGACTCACCAACTCCCCCAAGAACCACAGTTAATTACAACAAGTACACTTTAATAAACCTAATTAGCATTCTTATTACTTTACATTACTTTTATGAAATGTATCAAAATAGAAAGTAGATGGATGGACACAGAACAACCTTCTCAGATTGCTTGTTGAGCTGAAAAACAGTCAACAGATGCTTTTGGACAAAACCTACTTGTCACAATGAAATTCATCCTCGAACGGGAAACCCACAGTAATGACTCTTCTCTTCCATTCTTACATTTTCTCCGAGCTCTCACTTGTCTCACTTACAGCAGCCGTTGCTAGGCAACAGCTCACACCCACATATGCATATTAAGACTTATATCATAACAATATAGTCAACGAAAGGACTAAATATAAGTTCTAAAATGATCATGTAACACTTCCCTTTGGTCTAGGTCGGTAAGTATAATGTGATTTGCAAATATTAAACAGTAATGTGTTACACTTGTTTGTTAGTGGATGAGTAAGACAAAATATCATGGCCATTTTTGTCAAGTCAACTGGTTTTAGTATTGACGTTGCTAAAAACTTGTGCCGACCACAGTTCTGTTCTGTCATCATAATGAAACCACAAGCATGATAACTACTATGAACCTTCAGTGTAGACAAGCCAAAAACCGACCCAGTGGTGGCTAACATCTGAGAGCAAACGGCCTCCAGGGAATCAGATGACAACCATTTAGCATCAACAACTATTGGCAGGTGCACAGGTTTCACCTCAGGTTTTGTTAAAGAGTGAGTGAATGCAGCAGGTGACCGCTGAATAAAAGGCAGGCAGGCAGAGAAGAGAAAAAGAGTTTAGTATACAGTAGGAGTGAGAGGGAGGCCGAACAAAAGGATATGTGTTATAGATACTCAGGCATACCTTCATAATTCTTTCATGCTCACCCAATCATGCATACACACATACAGAACTGGCACAAGTTAAGACCTGCAGTGGGAGGGTGTGTGTGAGCCGTTTTAGCACCATGTGTGGGAAGACAGACAGGGCCGGTTCTCTCCTGTTTCTCCAGAATGACACAACAAGGAGGAGAAAGAAACCTGGGACACCAGTCACTCCAATATAATGGGAAATTCTGCAATGACTGTCTTTAATTAAATGGCAAAGACACGCAACACTGATAATAGACCTGCTGCTAATTGTTTAGAAATGGCAGGCTCTCAGTTTCCTTCTTTCATTCCACTGTCTGCTTGCTCACTCAGATCACAAACTATCCGCCAGTCACACAGTTATAACAAACAGGATAAGTTGTGTCTGAGAGAGAGGAAGAGGGAAGCAACAAAATGACAAACACAGAGAAACAGAGAGCAAACAGGCAACAGACGCTGACATGGAGGAAACAGAGGAGAAGACAGAAATACAGTTTGCCTATAAACAGAATAAACTAACATTCTGCTCCTTCTCAATGAATAAATGACACTTCCAGCCCGTCTCCCTGGTGTAATTAACAGGGGATCCCTGGCCTACATGCATACATAGAATCTCCTCTGCTAGTTTCCCATCGGCCTGCACAGGAGTGCAGCCAGACTGGCACGTGGACTGAGTGTGGCTACCACCCTCCAGCGGGCAGGCAAGGGGCCGAACAGCTGGATCTGTGCCCGGGATACGAGCTCCGTCCCTGCAGAGAGAGAGCGTACTCCTCTCTCTGCTGCCTCTTTGCCAGCCAGGCCAAAGCTGCTGCTGCTGCTGCTGCAAAGGCATCTCCTCTCCAGTCTCCTACCACAGATTCACACTGGGTGACTGCAGGGCTTCCTCTGTGAGCAAATGGGAAAACTGCACCCAACCTGTATGCCATGGCTGCAACACTCACTCACACCCAGGGGGATCCACTTATACACTCTCACTTGTTTAATTTCTTTTTGATTCAGTGCATATTAGGGGGTTGATTAAAGCATGACATCAGGACTGAAATACCCTTATACATTTTTACACTCGTGCAAAATGGATCCTCACTGCGCGTGGCAGTGAGCGTCCCTCCTCTCATATGCAGTTAACGACAATCACAGAGGACCCACTGACACACGCATGTCTTCCAGCAAATGCACCACAATGCAAATACGTGTTTTAGCCTAATAACAAACCAAATGTGACATTGTAAAAAAAATCCAAGGAATATGATTTGAAATGAGATTTTGTTAAAAATGCAACAACAAAAAAAGGATCAAAAATGAAAGAAAAACGCCATCATGCTGTTAGACACATGAAACATGCCACCACATTTTGAATAATTTACAACATCTGTTGATGCCACCAGCGTTCAGTCCCAGTCTAAAAAAAAAAAATCATGCGTAAAAGAAGGTGTGCCATTTTTGCGCACCGCTGTGATGTGCCTGCGAGGAGCAGCCTTACCTGAATCGGGGTGAATCTTTTATACATTCTTCAAAGTCCACCGTCATGTTTGCGTTTTCTCGTGTATTTCCACTTCAGTCTGCCAATGTCATTGCCCGCGGCGGGGTGTCGCTGGAACCGTGCGGATGGTGACTGGTATCCCGTGACGCTCAGCAGTCAGTCGCCCCTCTCCCGGTGGCACCGTGACACAAAATGCGAGCTCGGTGCGCGGCGGGCAGATTACTACTACACTGCTGCCGAGACAGGCGAGAGGCGTAGCTGCACCGCGGAGACTGAAGGAGAAGGGGAGAGCGCCGACTAGTTACAACCCGCCGTAACGTCTCTCTGGAGAACACCAGGAATCATGGGAGGATGAAAGTCTACAAAGCTAACTAGCCGAGACTTGAACAGAAGCCTCCTCACATAAGCAACAATGTATGTAACAGACAGTATAACATAAAACCTGCCCCCCCCCCGATCTTACAGTAATGCTGATGTCTATGTCTGTTCACTCAAGAAATAGTCCATAAAAATGTGCAATTATCCAAACAAGGGGAATATGATTCATATTTTAAATCTTCATTAACCCAACAATACTAGAATAAAAGCTCAGTAGCTCGGTCTAAATAGCCTACTGTCGCCTCCAGATGACAGTAGATGACGCTTGGAAAGAAAAGGAGATGACATTATAGCTACATTTTAATAGACTTTAGCCTTTATATCTTTACGGAAAAATATAGAGTTCTAAGATCCCTGTATTTTTTACTTTAATTGAGGAAATCAGACTTTAGTCTCAGATTTCGGACTGCATATTGTACAATAATGAAGTGAAACAAAAGAGCAATTCAGTGTTATTACCCGGCTAAAATGTATAGAATAAGATTACTGTCAGAAGTCCGTTTGTTTTTCTCTTTTCTTTTGCATGTTGTCCCAGTCCTCTTCCAGAGATCTTGAGCCGGTGATCTTGCTCGTGTTGACTGTCTTTGTGCCACTCGCAGCTGAACCATCTCCTCTGAATCATTATAGTCTCTGGCCTCAATGATGTTCAAGGCAGATGGCTTTGCGGCTGATCAGAGTCGAGGACGGCGACACATGTGGATTATGACGCAATCAAGAAGGGACCGACAGGACTGCAGCCTAAAAGAGAGTCACTTGCTCAGATATTAAGAAGAAAACGTTGCGTCTGAAACTATACATTCGAGTTTACACGTGTAGTTAATTTGTAGTGACCACAGACACATGCAGAAAGCATGTTGTACAGGCAGCGTGAAACATGTTGCCAAAGATGGCCAGAGGCGGGATGTCCATGTGTGGTTTAGCTTGCGTGACACGCTGAACATCATAGTGTGTCTATTTGGCAGTGTTTTTATGTTGGTTCTTTTATCGAGTTATTATTAAGGACAAAATCCGGACTACAGTCATAAACTAACCTGCTCTCTTAATACTTCAGTTGCGACGCTGCAGCTGGGGTCCGTAATGTGCTTCCGGACTACAAATTAAACCATGTGCCTGCTCGGAAATGCGGTTCGTGGTGACGCTCCGGCTGCTGTGTTGTCTCTGCTGTAGTCTGTCGCGTCTGTTCAGCCTAAACACGTGAGTGCTTCACCAGAGCTTTGCACAAGTCCTTCACTGGCTCCTAGTCCCCGGCACAGACGTTAAAACAGCACAGACGGACGCGGTGTTCAAGTTTTAAGTTGTACCCATACAAAGGCTTTGTCTTGAGGTAACGTTTCACTCTTGTAAACGCGAACAATATGATCAATTAGTGCCAAAGACATTTGGAGAGGCCATGCGCAACTGTGCACGTTATCTCATCTTCTTTCAGTACATTGGGACAAATTACAGGTAGGTTATACTGCAGGGTGACTGGTTACACTGTAAGGTCTGTTATTACTTATTTATCATTTGATTGTCGTTATTTCTGCAGCGGTGCAGTGAAAGTGCCTCTACATCAGCTGGTTAGGAAAGGGGTCCAGGACCACTTGGAGGTGGGTTTTACCGAATTGATCGTATTGGCTTATCCTCCAATACATATCCCCTCTTTCCTTCCTTCCTTTTTCAGATACCCCAGGGTGCTGTGTGACCCAGGGGTCACCTGTCTATCTAGTACTGTATTTCTAATAAACGCATAAAAATGGCCAAAATTATATTAGAAAAAAGTACACACACAGCAAAGAAGATCACTGGCTTTCCTGTGACATCATGCTACCGTTTACAGCTCTATTTCATATCCCGTTTTTCTCTGTTTTGATGTAACTTATCTGTCTGATTATTTGTGGTAAGCTCTGAGTGACTTAAAAAGTAATTCTGGCAAAAGTTGTTTTTTTTTTGTTTTTTTTCTTACAACATAACAACCCACAGCTTTTTATCTCTCTGATGTTCTCTCTGTCTGTGTGCAGGATGCAATAAGGGGGCTGAGGCCGCTCAACCCTGTATCTCTGTCGGTCTCCAGCAGGACGGACACAGGCGTCCACGCCCTCTCTAACTCTGCCCACTTCGACCTCCAACGCAAGAACGATAAGCCGCCGTTTACTGAAGACATTCTCGTCGGGGCCCTTAATTTCCACCTCGGCGCAGAGCAAATCAGGTGAGTCAGGACTCCTCAGATGAGCGTGACATTTCAAAAGTGCTGCCATAAAATTTCAGTCTCATACATTACCTGTGATGAACGCCCCCAGATATTCTGATTGTCGTATCCACGTTACTCATGGTGAGTTTTCAAAATGTTCTTATTTCTGAAAGCAGCTACAATGGGCCAAGTTTTCACATGAAACTACAAAAACAAACCAACAGGTGGCTGTTCTCAATGGGCCAAACTGCGATACCAGGAGGGAATAAATAAATAAATAACTTATAAGTCATGGCCATTGTAAATGATCTGTACAGCTAACTGGTCTGATGACTTGGACATGTGGCCAGAAATGTACTTTCCTAACACAGATAGTTGGTTAGTTTGTTCCCATCCCACATAGGACTTACAATGTATTCTGGTTGTCAGTGAACAGGTTTGTAAAAACATTGTGATTTTCTTAAATGTTTAATTAAAAAAACAACAACTGTGTGCTGTGTTAATGTTACACTTCATGTTGCTTCTCTTCTCTGTAGAAACGGCTGCCTGGGTTCTCTCTGGATTTATTTCTATAGCTGACTACTGTACCATTTCAGTCTGCAGTGTTTTCCATATTTTGTTCCATGTAAATACATCATGTCAGATGCTGATGTGTGTTTGCCACTGAAGAGGGGAGTGACCATGGTGACATACCAACCCTCTGTCACCCCCCAAAATCGCTCCCCCCCCATTATCAATATGAAGGAATTCTGTCGAAAATATTTGATTTAGTCAAGTTTGCCCTCTTTATGGCTGGAAACGACACACTGCCCTGTAAACAAAAAATGACCAAAGAATTGGCAAATTGACCTCGCATCCTAAGAGCGCTGTACTGTAGAGAAACTTGGGGCATTGTGTTTAAAACATTAAAGCACACAAAAACCAAAACATCCTCATCATTAATTATACATACATTGTGAGAGCACATGCCTCCTGTAATAAATCACAAACAACAGTAGAGTTCAGTAAAGTTCACCTGTTGAGCATTTAAAGGAAAAGAGCAGCAAGAGATGTATTAAGTATTTAAAATCCTGGTTGGTAGTGTTGTTTTTCTTCACCTCCTCTTTTTAACCCCTTGATTACACATCACTGCATTATTAAAAGCCACAGTCTCCTTCTTATGACTGCTTTGGTTTAGACTGCTGTGATACTCTGTGATGTTAAGTCAGCAGCCTTTCTGTCAAGAGAGAGAAGAAGAGAAAGGAAGCAAAGAGACACAAACGGAGAAGGACAAAGGAGAGAGAGGATAGTGAGGGATGAAGGGAGTCAGAGTCAGTGAGAGAGGTCGAGGAAAGTCAAAGTCAAAGCACCAAACAGATATTGACACAGTCTGGATTAAGACGGAGGGGTGAGAGTGTGAAACAGAACGAGCCATTTGAGAGAGAGAAGAGAGGAGCTCCCAGCATCCCACTAATCCCTAAACCTGCAGAGAGAAGGTTAGAAAGGATTATCCCTGCTCTGCTTTTTGGTCTGTTGCATCCATTAAAACACACACACATGGATACACTAGCTAAATGGAAATTACCGTCTTGATTAGTATGTGAAGCCTGCGGAGAAATAAACAGTAGGCCTACACACACACTTTTTGTTCTCAGTAGCGTTACGTGTTATGAAGACGCTTCATAAAACAGAATTATTTTTTGGCTCTGATCTTCCTTATATAGGACGCAGTGCCAAAAATATTCAACCACCAGTAAACCAATAATGTTCATACACATTCCCTGTCTTCAGATTGTACCGAAGTTTTCCTTCTTCATCTGTCCTAAAAACACATCGTCAGATCTGGCACCCCAAACCATCTTTTCACGTCTTACTTGGAGGGGAAAAGTAACCAGAAAGAGTTTTTGTTACAGCAACAATCAGAATGTGGCTCCTGGCTCGTAGCTTTGGGCTGCCGCCTCCTGAGATAAGAGTGCCAAAGCAGGATTTAAACATAGACTGCACACTGTAAAAAAAATAAAAAATAAAATCTCTTCAGCCGGGGATCACTTGTCTTCTGCGCTGCCGTGAAAAAGGGCCTCAGCTAGCCTAAAATGAACGGCCCTTTTCCCATAAGGGGAAGCTGACGAGTAGTAAAGTGGTGCCAAACAATGCCCCAGTTCCCAAATGTGTGAGGACATGCTTTGTACAATGCTCATCAAAATTTTATGTGTGTGTGTGTGTGTGGTTTAGGGGCCAGGCAAAGGCTGTCACTTCACATTGGAGCAGGCGCTGGAGGCAGACGCAAGGGTTTCCTCTGCCACGTGTCACACCCAATCTCCTCCCCTGGAAACGTAACCTAGTTTCTCTGACTGTGCGCTGGCATACACACACACGCGCACACACACACACACACACACACAGATAGACTGCACGCGCACTGCTGTGTACAGAAAACAAGACGCGCGTGCACGTACATGACGTATATTTGATCATCATTGTTCTCGATACACTCATCCATGCTAACGCGCCCCTGCCCCTTGTCACCTCTCGCTTTCTCTAACACACAGCACACACACGCGCACACGCATGAATGCATACTCTTTGTACAGGCACGAGGCGTGTGTGGACACTACGGGGTACAGCTGGTGTGGTTTGTGCCGTCACAATCACACTGGCACAGCTGGCTGCAGCGTTTTGTTCTCTCAGTTTACAGATGTAAGCTTTAAAGATTCCCCACTTGTCACTATTATTATTACTGTACAATACATCTCTGCCTTATTGAAGAGAGACGGTGTAGAATTTGACTTTCTTCATCAGCTGTGAACATATGAAGAATGATAATGAAACCAGCCATTAAAAGACAGTAGTTTTGTGTTGTTCATCACTAATTGGCCCATTTTGGATCCACCTCTCCCTCACCTGGAAGCCCCGAGGTTATGTAACCACACGAGCTTGAGCAGTTTGAAAAAGGCCAAATTTATTCAAACTTTTGTAAATCTTTTTATTACCCAGCACAATTTGGTTCATTGTTTCAGCAGCAACACTTTGCACAAAGTAGATTCAATTACATGTGTAGGACTTTGATCAGAAATGCCATTTACATTCTTAAGTCAACTTCAGTGCGTCACACACACCCATAAATTGATCCACGCTGGTTGATTTAATCATCAAAGGACATTTTGTCTGACTGCATTAGCGCCATTACATGATCTGTCCCTGCCTGTGTGCCTCTGTGCCCCTGCTGGAGTCGCATCAAAGAGCTCCAGCCTCCTGAGTCTGTTGTGATGTTAACTTAGTGAGCATAAGCGCTTGGCTCTTTAGGGTTCTTGGCAGCCCTTTAAGGACTCTGACAACAGGTTTGCTTTTGTGTAAAAAGCTGCAACGTTGGCATTTTGGACACTGACTTGTGCACCGTTTTTCTTGCTGGCAGTACAAAAGGAGAGCATTAACACCATGTGTGTGGGGACTGCTTCAATCTGAGGAAGAAGTTAAAAAAAAAAAAAAAAAGGATGTCAGTTTTTGTCTAAACATCCACCAGAATTCAAATGTTTAATATTATTTTCTGTGATTTTTGAAGAAATTACTGCACATTCATAATGTCAGACATACAGTTGAGCTCAGATATCCGGCTTTTCAGGCCTGAATGCCACTGCTCTTTTGTCACTCTGCTAGGGTCACCCGTGCCCACCGCGTGCCTGATGATTTCCATGCCCGTTACCGTGCCCAGTCTCGGACCTACGTCTACCGGATAGCCCCGGGAATCTCCCACCGCTCTCTGCTTCCCCTCATAGACTGCGATCTCTGCTGGCACCTCCGCAACACGTGAGACACTTTGTACACCCGCCCCTCCCTTCATTCACTCATCTGTCTTTTCATCCTTCATCCGTGTTTGCTTGCATGATGATTTCCTTTTAAAAAAAAAAAAAAAAAAAAAAAAAAGAAAATCGAGCTCAAATCAAACAAGTAGGTCCAGAAACACACACATACACACACACACACACACACGCCCTCAATAAGCTCATGCCAAGCCTTGCAGAAACAATGGCACGTTAAACACATGAATAATCCACACATACCATGCCGGAACTGCAAATTAGGGCCAGTCAAACAAAGTGTTTTTATTTGAGCTGACGTCGTCTCAAAAAACAAACAAAGGAGACGGAGGGAGAGAAAGGAGACGGGGATAAGGATGGACAGAGTACAGAAAGAGAGAGAGATGGAATTGCGAGTGCTTCATAGCATCGATGCTCTTTTAGCTGTGATTGGAAGGAGCGAGCGTGGAGAAACATTTCGTACGTATGGGCATGTGTCTGCTCTTCTCTCCACTTTTTTGGGGGGAAAGTAGGGCAAGATAAGCTGCGGGCTTATACACATGCAGAACAACACCCACGCACATTACCCTGACTTTTTTTTTTTTTTTTTTTACTCTCTCTTTCCCTCTCCCACCCTTCTCCTTCTCACTACACTTTTTTTCTCCCCTCCTCTTTCTGTTTCTCCTTCCCTCCCTTGTTTCTCTTTCCGAAGTCTCTGCTCCGTTGCCCCTTCTCTCATTTTCAGCATCCATCTCGTCCTCCCACACCTGAGCGTCTCTGCCTCAGCAGCCTGTCTCCGCTCTCTCTTTGATCTGCCTCTCCCTCGTCATCACCCCCCCCTCCCCCCATCTCTCCCACTGCAAAAAATATTCATGTCAGCTGTTGAAATCTTGCATTTCTTAGAACAAGTAAAATCATTTCTATATCGCTTCAAGAATGTTTGAAATCCAGTGATCATATTGCAGCAGTTTTTGAAATTATTGCAAGATTAATTGCATACTTTAAGCAGTCTCTTCACATATATTTCTTTCTAATTTGAATTTTTCCCCCCAAATTTTTATTAATATCAGGTTTTCAAACATAATAGTAATATAAACATTTCTTGAAGCACTGCCAGCTTATGAAAAACTATAACCAACAATCTACCCCATAGCCCATTATCTCCATGAGGGCTGCAACATATGATTATTTATATATAGTTTTTTTGTTTAATCAATGAATTTTTTAGTCTATAAAATGTCAGAAAATAGTTTTTAAAAAATGCCTCCCCCAAAGCCCAAGGCAGTTTCAGCTCTGATCTCCACAAATAAATAGATAAAATAACAATAATTACAAGAAAAAACATGTAAAATGTAGATAGACATAAATTAGTCAATTAATTAAAAGCAAAACGGTTCTATGACCCACGCCAGCGGCTCTGTATTACAGTGGTGCTTTGAGCTATGCTAACACAAATACTAACAATGCTAATGCATGCTAACATGCTGATGTTAAAGCTGGTTTAATGTTTACCATGTTCTTAGTTTAGCGTGTTAGCATGCTAACATTTGCTAATTAGCACTAAACACAAAGTACAGCTGAGGTTGGTTGGGAATGTCATTAGTTTTGTAGGTATTTAGTCATAAACCAAAGTACTAGACAAATTACAATCTTGAATATTTGAATCTTATGTATTATACCATGTTGATGCTTCAGTTGTCTGACAAGAATTAGTTTTTGCCTAACTGGCAAACTTTCCAGCTTTCCCTTGAAAGTTTTTTTTCATATTGTTATGAAGGATATACTGTTGACCGACTTGATCTTGGAAGGATCAAGCATCTTTTTAACACAAGAATAAATCAGCTTGTCATCTCAGTGCTCCACCACATCTTCTTCACTCATGTTCAAGTCACTCAGCTCACTCCTCCGCTTCCCTGCTCGCTGTATCTCTGCCTCTCTCTCTCACGCTCTCTGTCAGATCATATTTAAGCAGTGACTGTAGAGAATCTGAGCACCGGGCCCACTCTCACTCAAATGAGCTGGTCGCCGACATGCTCTGCTCCCTCACGTGGCATTGTGCGTCAGAAAATGTTATGTTATATAAGTCGACCAATAAGTTATTGTACTTTGAAAGCATGAACATGGAGGCCTGAAAACCTGTCACACTTAATGGGTACACCACATCCCAGCTGCTTGACCCCACTGCTAAGGCGGGTCACTTTTGGGTCACGTTGCATTGAAATATCACAATGAGCCTGCAAAAGATGAGCACTTCCTAAGGAAAAACGTCTCGTTTATGTGTTTCTCATTAGGGAGCTGGATGTGGGAGCCATGCGCGAGGCTGCTGCCCTGCTGGTCGGGACTCACGACTTCAGCAGCTTCAGGGCAGTCAACTCCGACATGCCTTTTAAAAACCCTGTGAAGACACTGGATGTGGCCAGCATACAGCCAGGAACTTCCTTCGTACAGGCACACTTCCACAGGTAGGCTATATATATACACACACACACACACACACACACACACACATATATATATATATATATATGCAGGTGGACTAACCACACTGGCTACCAGCAATCTGCATGTATGCCAACTTAAAACGATGTATTGATGTAAGATGTCACGTTGAAGCTGCATTAATTCTTTTGGCCACTTGGGGGCAGGTTAGCTAAGCTTAGCACAAAGACTTGAAACGGGGAAACAGCTGGCTTACAAGATCCACCTACCAGCACCCCTAAAGTGCGCAAATTAACACGTTCTCTAGCTGTTTCCCTGTTTCCTGTCTTTATGCTAAGCTAAGAGTCTGATGGCTGTAGCTTCATATTAAATGGTCAAATATGAGAATAATATTGATTTTGGCATCTAGACCTAACTGTTGGCAAGAACGCGACTAAACGTATTTCCCCAAATGTAAAACTATTCCTTGATGCAGGGGCGTGTGGCACATGGGCAAAAGACTCACCTGCTCCTGCAGAGACCTTGGTTCAGTTCCCAGGCAGCCGTACCTCCAGCTTGTTTGTGTGTTTCAACATACACAATTGGCTGAGGTTTCGGCTTTCAGGGTTTACTTTCTTGGCACGGCTCTAGTGACTCATACCGGTTGGATCGGGTGAAATCTAGGGTGATAGCATGAACCTCTGAGCCCCCCCCCTGTAAAGCTTATCGCTGGGAGGAGAAAAGAAGCAGCAGGCTGTCAGAGACAGAGATAGCACTTTCTGCAGCCTCCCCAGGCCATCAGTGGAGTTAGCACTAACACAGTGACAGGGGAACTGATTATTCCAAATTGGAGAAAAAAGACAAGAAAATAAAGAAATTATGAATGTGCTTTTCCACTCCCAAAAAGATAAATCTTGTGTTTCTCAATCTTGCATCAACTGATGCTCAAGAAGTTGGCCAAAGTTTTGAATCATTTACAGTCATTTCACTCAGCCAACTCTGCATGTACAGCCTAGAAAATTTCCCCTTCAAGCTTCAGTCAGACTCTGTGGTGTGTTTGATGTGATATTTAGGTGAATCACAGGTCAGACTAACAAATGTTGGCAGTTCTCAGAGTAAATGTCCCCTAGTCCCTTAACCCCAACACATGTGGTGCATTAACGAGCTGTGAGCATCGGGGTTACAGATCTGTAACATGGCGTGTTTGCACAAAAGTGTCCACAGTTGCATTTTCACCAAACCAGATCCCATCGTTTATCCTCTACAGAATTCCCATGAATTAGTCTCAGTCAGTTTGTGGTTCTATAAAAAGCCTGCAGTTGAGCTGCATGTTTATTTTCATGAGGGTCACTGTTCTAAGTAACAGTGATAAAACAAGAAGAAATTGAGTGGTGAATTACTGAAAAGCAAAAGGTTGAACTACATTTTTGATGCTAAAGCAGGCCGCTGTGGCATCTCTGATCTCTGCTCGACATGTGATGTGTGTGATATTTTCCGTGCAGAAATGGCTGATGTTGTCATACATAAGTGAACAGTGCTCCATTTCAGATCTCTGTGTTGGCCATACTGTATGTTAGCTGTAAGTGTGTGTTCACTTCTGGTTGGGAAGTGAATCTGCTGCTGCCTTTTCCAACTTGAATAAAACGTTACATACTTGCACTTAATTACACACTAAACACTAAACAGTCTTCTCCTTTGAATGTCTTTATTTCTAAGGCTGCAACTTGCAATTATTTTCACGATCGATTCATTTGTCAGTTATATTTTTCAATTAATGGATTTATTGTTAAATCAATAAAGCGTACAAAAAGAGTGAAATGTTGGTCTGTTGTTCGGTCCACCACTTTGGCCCAGACTGAAATATCTCAAAAACTTTCAAACGGATTTCCATGAAATTTTGGTACATTTGTGGTTCCCAGAGGGTGAATCCTACAGACTTTAGTCATCGCCTGACTTTTCCTCTAGTGAGGACCACCGTGAGGTTGAAATTTGTTATCTTCAGTGAAATGTCTTGACAACTATTGGATAGATTGCCATGAAATTTGGTTCAGATATTCTTGTCCCACTCATGATGATTTAATTTGTCCAGTACAAATGTTAGCATGCTAACACGCTACATTATACCTGCTTAACATCAGCATGTTAGCATTGTGAGCATGTTAGCATGCGTTAGTGTGTGTTAGCATTGTTAGTATTGCAGTTAGCATACCTCAAAGCACTGCTGTAGCAGAGCCACTAGCGTGGGTCTTACGTTTTGCTGTTAATTATCTGTATTTCAACTTTTTTTCTTATAATTATTATTATTATTATTTCTATTTATTTGTTAGCCTCGTCATTGTGAGCACGTTAGCATGCCAATGTACAGTCTCATGGAGCTGCTAGCTTGACTGTAGGCTCTTTGTCTTGTTGCCTGATAAATGAATTAAACAGTTAATCAGTTATTAAAATAGCTAAAAATGAGCTTTCTGTAAACTAAATGATTAATTAATTCATCTGTTCATCTTTATTTCGGTCAGACTGTTAAACAGGAGTAAAATCAGCTCCTCAAAATGGCTTTGTGTCGGGATGGGAGAAGCTTTGTCGTTACCATGTCAAGAAATTAGTCAGAGGAGACAAACACACACACACACACACACACACACACACACAGATACACATGTGTGACTGTGTAACATGAGACAGCCTTCGTCTGTCTGTGTAAAGATACTGTACCATGAGCTGTATAAATCTGACTCCTTACATGTTAAATATAATCGGACAGCAAGCGCTGAGTCAAATTTGCATTTGACCTAATTCTTCCCATGTGCCTGTTTGCTCAGTTCACTCTTTCCTCCCCAAAATATAAAGTCAGTCAGTTTTTGTTTTTTTTGGGGGGGGGGGGCCTGCTGGGACTTAAATGTTGACACAACAAACATTAGTAAGAAAGAAAAATCTGTAATGTCAAATTGCAAAAGAAGCAGATTCATATTGTTTGTGGCATTACACATAATCCTGCTGGGCCTAAGCTGCAGTGGCGTATTCAGCATGTGACGTTTAAACAAATGTCAAAACTCTATCCGATGTCTGGCATGAAACACGAATGTTACATCAGCCTCCAACTCTGTCCACACAGTGGGAGAAAGAGAGATAAATACATTTTTAAAGAAATGTTTTCATTAGTTGTCATTTGTTCTCAATAGGTGTCATTCCGATCTACACTCCTCCTATGTAGTTGTCCTTATGTGACTGAATAATGCTATAAACATCTGACAGGCATGCTGTGGCAATATTTTACCTTTAGCATGGCACATTCAGTCAGTGATGCCAAGTAGAGTAGCAGTATTGTAACGTTTCATGAAAAGTGTTGGGAACGTGCCTTAAAGCCTTTGTGCACCTTTTGCACCAGTATGCAGACAACACAAAGAAATGAACAGCTGTGATATTTAATGACTGTATGTATATTGTTCACACATTTGTGCAAATTTAACACAACGCTTTTGTTTTTCCAGAGAGATACCATTCTGGGAGCTGACCTTTACAAGCAGATCTTTTCTCTATAAGCAGGTTTGTTCCTCTTATTGTCCTCAATTACTTTGAAATCTGTAAATGAGTGTATATGTTGCTGTTTTTTGTAAGTAAGTGGCGCCATCTGCTGGTGATGATTGAAAAAATATGGATCATAAATCAGGGTCCATCAGCATAAAGGGACCAAACTGTTTTTCTGTGATATTTTCAGTAATATTAATGTAAAGATTGATACTCTGGCCCTGTGCTCCAGGTGCGGAGGATGACAGGGGCCCTGGTGGCGGTAGGCCAGGGGCGGCTCTCAGTGCCCCAGCTGAAGGAGATATTAGAGGCTCAGGACTCTCTGGCCTACCCAAAGGGCCTGACTGCTCCGGCCAATGGCCTCTTCCTCACCAGGGTGGACTACAGAGAGACAGGTGAGGAGGAAGATACGTTTCACCCATCTGCCCTAAACTACAGTTAAATGGTAAACGTAGCATTCCTCATAGCAGTGAAAACATCAAACAATTCTGAACATTTAGTATATAATGAAGTGAGGAGACACCTTTTGCCACCAGAGATGTATGGGATCTCATCAAGGGGTTGCAAGATAAATCTGCACGGTGATTAGTGGGAAAGAAAAGACATAAAAATGAATTCTGCTAAAAACAAAAGTTTTACCTCCAGTTCTGGGGAACAGACAACTTATATACACCTGCCTGGATGAACCCTGCCATAAATACCATGCTTATGACCAGGGCTGCAACCAAGGACGGTTTTCATTATCAATTAATCTGTCGATAATTTAAATTTGTTTGATCTATAAAATGTCAGAAAATAGTAAAAGATCAGTTTCCTAGAGCCCAAGGTGACGCCTTCAAATGGCTTGTCTTTTCCAACCAACAGTTCAAAACCCAAAGATATTCAGTTTACAATTATATAAAACAGAAACAGCAAATCCTCACATATAAGAAGCTGGAATTGATAGGCTGTTTGTTGCAGTATTTCAGAGTGACTCCTTCATGTGTAACTATCAGGGCGTTTCAGATTTATTACCTCTTTGCCTCCTCAGACCTGCAGCTTTCAGGACAAACATCAGAGGAGTAATTTATGTCCAATGGAAACTCAAGAGGATTAACTCTACTTCGTTCGGTCATGTTGATATACTGTATTTCTATACTACTGTATGCAATGATTGTAATAAAGTTTTGCATTTACATGTGTTTTCTCACGGCAGCTTCACTTTGACCACACAAGCATTAGACCACACACAGATGAACATCTACATGTTCTTTTAATTCATCATATCAAGTATACATAACTGTCCATGAACGCAGCTCAGCTACAGAATACCACACACCTTGAACCTATCATTGTCTACACATGACCTTCAGGTTACAACTTGCTTTAAGCCTAGTTAGGCAGTATTACTCCTATGTATACATGTATGAACTGGGTTTTGGTAGGTTCTGACAATTAACCAAACAAGGTATACAACATGTGGAGAAGAGTGTTAAGTTCTACAGCCAAAACTGCTTTGTGTGTCCATGGCTCTCGTACAGTGGTATTACATTATGGATCAAAGTGCACACACTCTAACTGACAATGTATACATCCAAATGTCCAAATAAAACTGCATACACAACTTCTTTACCCAAAAGTCTTCAGCACTCTCACTTGTGTCTAATTTGGCTGCATCTGCTCGTTGAGTGATTTTCAGCAAGTTGTCTGTAAACAGTCCATTAAAACCGGACTACCACCAGCAGTCTTCTCAGTGCCGGTGGGAGCCAGATGAGGTTTGTACAAGGTTCAGACTAACCAATCACTGCCCTTAATGTTCCAGTGCATTTGTCAAATACACCAGACCCCACACCGTTTCCATAATTTCGTACAGTCACCCACTGATGAAAGGTTAACTGATTTAGGCTCACCGCATTTCAAAGTGCTGCATCTGTCAAAATTGAACCTCATGAGGAATGTTTTTGCACTTCTTAGAAGTGACAACCTGTCAATAATTCAGTCACACCATTTCTTTAATCTAAAAATGTTTAAATATGTACACAAGTACATGTTTTCTATCCATGCGACCATGTTGGAGCAACACAGTGAATCTGATTGGCATAGGTCCTCAAGTCAATTCAGCATTTGGTTTAAAGAAGATAATTCACACAACCTACGGACACCCATAATTCAATGTGTAGTCAAAATTTCAAGTGTTAGCCAGAATATTTTAAGCCCAATGTCTTAGAATATCAATAACAAAATCACATGTATATATAATGCACTTGAGGAAGGCATTGCAGTTTTTTTGTTTTTTTTAAACTCACAATCCTTAACAGCACAGTCTGGGTGAAGAATGTAGCTGAGCGAGCTTAAGTCAAACTGGAGACCCTGATTGAAAAGATTGTGTGGGACAGTGAGACACAAAGGGAAACTGATCACATCAGACCTTAATGGCCACATTTCGTGTTAAATATAGGTTTTTACGAGACAGATGAAGGAAAAAGAAGACTAATGGTTAATGCTCAGCTGATAGCGGCCGTCATCGTTTTTAAAATGATATGAAGAACATGGAGTGAGATGTGTGGTTGGCTGATTGATTGATTACTGGCTAAACAGAAATATCTAAATGTCCATGACTTTGCGTTAGTAGTGTATTCTCACTCTAGGCAGCCTTTTTTGGCATTTGACTACACACCCTGATGCTAAAACTGAGGTTAATTCTGGATTAATTTCGGTCATGTGAATACAGGTTGATAATATTTGATAATAGCTATCACAGGTTGATAAGTTTGCATAGACCCTTGAAACTCAACCATCACCATCTCAATAACATAATCTTAATGACTAAACTACCGCTCGAGGCAGCATACCCAACTTCACCCTTTGTACTGCATTTTGGTCAATACAGAGCACAATAAATGCTGTAATAGTCTACATGATACAGTTACATTCAATTATACTTTATTCCTTTTAAAATTAAAAAACTTTGTGGCACATAAAATAGTTATTTTTCCTATTATGTTTTTTGTGAATCTCTATAGAATAGCTTATATCATGCCACCACTACAGCAACACCAAAAAGTGTTTTTAAATCCATGTGTGTTCAGTAAAACAGAGTCGGCTATGGCTGCTTTTGCAGCATCACGACACACAGCGATAAACTCATAGACTTTATTCAAAGAGGTACAAAGAGTGAAATGGGGTATGTTCCAGAGACTTACAAAAGACTCGTCTGAGAGGAGACATATCCACGTGTAAACATACGCTGTGTTTGTGGTTTTGTTCTTTTCTCTGACGGCTAAAAAAAATAAAAGCATAAAACACTGTAGGAGCGTACAGTCCTTGGAGAGCGAAGAGGGGAAAGGAAGTTGGGTCAGCGTCCTTCATGCGATAAACGCCGTTCTCTTTAGCTGGCGATTTTCTCAATTTCATCCAGATCATCTGTGTCTAATTTTTCAATTTTCTTACCTGTAGAGGGAGAAACCAGAGAACATGGTGGGGTTCATTTTGAAGGTTGACATATGGCAGATCACTGAAAGCCACCATCTTCCTGAATTGAGTAACTGTTTTCTTAAACAACTGTTAAACATATTCACACTCCACCAAAAATAGACTGCATGAATGTACCTCATCAACTTGATCCTACTGTTCGTGTGTGTGTGTGTGTGTGTGTGTGCAAGAGTGCATGAAGCAGACTTACTGAAATGCTCCTGGATCCTGTTGAGGATGTTCATGCTCATCCTGCTGTCCACCATGTTGATGGCAAGTCCCCTTTTGCCGAATCGACCTGTGCGGCCAATCCTGTGCAGGTATGTCTCGTTGTCTGGGTTACCATCCTTGTCTACTGGCAAGTCAAAGTTGATCACCACAGAAACCTGCTCGACATCAATACCTGAATGTGTAAGACAAGCGGGGAGAAAAATCAAATGTTACAAGAAAAACAGTGTACAGTATTTCACTGTTGCCATGCACTCAATGCATATTTCATTCTGATGTCAAATGCATTTAATTTAAATAAAATAATTATTTATTATGAAATACATTTGTAAAGAAATCTGTCTCAAGTGCAAAGCTGTTATTAAAAATTGAGAAAGGTACCTTTTCAATGTACATGTAACTATGACGACATGATGTTGATTCTGCACTCGGCCCTTACCTCGAGCACAAACGTTTGTGGTGACCAGGACCTTTTCCTTGCCATCTCTGAAGCGGTCGATGACAGCAGCCCTCTGCTCCACTTGCATCTCTCCACTGAGCAGCGCAACCTGGTGGCCCTCTCTGGACAGCTCCCCTGCCAGCCAACCTGCAGTCTTTCTTGTCTGGATCACACACACAGGAAATGTGCGGTCACTACTTGTCTGCAAATAAGGTGCTCAAGTAACTTGGCAACACTAGCTGATTTACAGGAAGAGTTATGGTGTTAACACACGCTGATCAAGGCCCTGTGCTGAAAGCGTTGGTAAAATACACAGCAAACTAATCCAGTAAGTTGGCTAGTGTTGCCAAGTTATTTTCTCACATATGGTCCACACAGAGAAAAGGCTTTGCAACAAAAGTTGGTGAACAGCAGGTTTGCTGGGCATTCTGATAGAGTTGTGGAAGACAAACTTAAGGGAATTTGTATTTCTTTATTCCTCTAAAAATTGGGGGTCCAAGTGAGAATCATAGTTTTAATACAGATGATGTATGTACATATGAAGTGAATGAACTCACATGGCAGAAGATCATGGCCTGGGCAATGGTGATGGCTCCATAGATGTTACAGAGGGCTTGGAACTTCTCCTCTCTGCTGTTGCACAACACATAGTACTGTTTGATGGTATCCAGCGTCTCCTCCTCTCTCTTCAACTTGATGATGTTGGGGTCAGGCACGATGCGCTGGGCGAAGTTCCACACTGTCTCTTCAAACGTGGCTGAGAACAGCAACATCTGGCAGTTTTTAGGCAGCATTCTGTGTGGCAGAGAGAGGAGTGAACGGTCAGTAGTTGTGGATTTAAAATTTGGGGGTGTATATTGTAGAAACTCTGCTTGAGAAAATCCAATTTACAAGATACATATATAGATAGATAATTTATGTGAATTTCATCAATAACAAACTTGTTATGATCTCGTAGCTTATCAAGATTTTTCCCCATGACTTTCACACATAAGCAGGTTTCATTTAGTGTGTGCTAAGATTGTTTCTCTTCAATGTTTATTCTGACCTCTGGATGCGGATGCTCTGGTCCTGGTGACCCTGTGTGGCGATCATGACGTCGGCCTCGTCCAGCACAAACACCTTGATCTTCTTGGGGTCTATGAACTTGAATTTACTGCACCAGTCCAGCATGGTGCCAGGTGTGCCGATAACTATCTGTTCCTGCAGCTTCATGCCCCGCTGCACTGGAACGTTCACAAGAAACAAGCGCTCATCAACGCACAGAGCCATCTCTCAGCTGCATTTATGTGTTCATCAACAGGAACAATTCAAATACCCGACAAAATGTAACTTGAAAATATTTTCATTATCTATTACAGTGTAAATGTAGCACTGAAGAGAGTAGAGAAGCCTTACATTTATTTCCTCTGATGGCGTAGACTAGTCTGACCTCAGGATAGTGTTTGCCCATCTGCTCGATTACCTTGCCAGTCTGAAGTGCCAGTTCATACGTGGGTGACACACAGAGGCACTGATAGAGAGAAATAAAATGGGGGGAAAAGGGGATTTAGGAAGTTGTGAGAGACAGGTAGGAGGAGGCCCTCAGATTTTTCACCAGAGACACTCCAAACAGCATGTCACACATGCCAATTTTGAAATTCAAGATTTCAATTCGAGATCTTCTAGAGCAGCGAGGGAAGCGAAAACCAACCTGTGGATATTTGTTGTTGGGATCTACATGACTGAGCATGGCCAGGACAAAGGCAGCTGTTTTCCCTGTTCCTGACTGCGACTGGGCAATCAGATTCTGTGGACTAGAAGAAACAAGGAATAAGATCACAGGTAAAGGCAGTAACATAGTTGTATTTCAGTGAGCCTTAAGAGATAATGCTTTGCTAGAGGACCCCACAACATTTATGTACAGTGCACTCACGGTTCGGCCAGCATCATGGGTAAGGCAGTCTCCTGGATTTTGGATGGCCGGTTGAAACCCATGCCGTACACGCCCTGAAGCAGCTGTGGTTTGCTGCACACAGGAGAAAATAGTCACGTCTTCAGCAAAGTGTTTCACAGATCTTTTTAAAAGCACCTCATTTGTTTGCGTATATTCTTTTTCAGGCACTCACCTTAACAGATTTACCAATAAAAGGACAAACAGAAGGAACAGTCCCGGAGCAGCTAGGATTAAAGTCTGGGTCTTGGTGGAACATTTTAGCTCCAAAACATCCTCTCTGGCTGCATGCATGTGTCATTAACACTAAGCATGACTGATAACGGATTAATAATTAAAATCTGATGCCCCAAAATATTGTAGGGCACAAGAGAGATTAATGGACAAATAGAGGATTCACTCACAGTCGCAACTCCTCAAAGGACTTAACGGAGTAGAGTGGAGAATTGGGATCCTTCTGAAGAACTTCCACTTGATTAGTGTTATTGACAAGATTATTCCGAATCAGCTTGTTCAACAACGACTGTGCCGCTTTGTCATCTGAAAAACCAAGTTATGTTGCAATGACTGTTAACAACTCAAGAGACAACCAAGCATCTTGAAATATTATCAAGAATGTCAGACAGCTTCACTAGAGGATGAATATTTTAGGCCATGTAAATAATAAACTGCCCACCTTTGTCATCGTCATCTGTGGTCTTGTTTTCTCCCTCAACTTCTGAACTTGCAGCTGCACTGCTGGACTCTGTTGCGTTTGCAGCCGTGCCTGCAGTATTAAAAATGATACTTATATATTTACATCCAAAACATTTGAGGGATTACTGGTTTTCTGACTAATGCATCTTACACATAATGTTGCTTTACACACGTACCATTTTCCTCTGGTTTGTCTTTTATTTGAAGGTTACCGATCTGTAAGGAAGAACATAAAGTTTACAAAGTTGTTTGTCTGATAAAATAAGGCTTGCCATCAACTGTTATATGACTATTCCTTCATCAGTTGAGCTATTTTAGAGCCTCTTGCAACATTTTCTTCCTAGCCGGCTAACTGCTAAAGCTAGTTACTCATTGAGCACGCAGCATCGCAGCTAGTTAACTTAGCTCTCACGACAGACCGAGGCCACCCGGTAGTTTCGTTTTTAACTTGATAGGAATGTTACTGAGACAGACTGTCAAAGGAGCCAATTCATTCACTGGCAGCGCTGTCGTTGGATAATTTCAACTGTAAGAAATAAGGCTGAGCAGCTATTTTCCGTCTATATTCTACCAGAATGGGCCAAAGCATCCTCTCAAACAAGCTAACGACACGTTAGCTCGTGTTGCGCAAGTTATGATTTACCGATTCCGCCGCGGCTTCTTGCTCGTCCACTGCCTGGGCCCAGGAGTCCGTAGCCATTGTGGAACAGTTTCTTCTTTTGTTATTTCTTTCAGGATAACTCAACCAAGAGCACAAGCACGGAGTGAGGAGTCAATAATGTGAAAGGAACTATTTTCCACAATGGCGTGCCCAAACCGATTCTGGGCACTTGTGCAACCGCTCGGGTGTCCGGGTAGAATGAGAGTGCCGAACGATAATAGTTCCCAGCGTATTGAGAGTTCCCACCCGACTTACAAAAAACACAAGTATGACTGGCTCTTAAATTAAAAAAATGGAACAAATAATTTAAATTTAATAAATTTAAAATCTTCATTTGAACTTTAAGATTCGGGCAGTTGGAGGTTGAATCTCAACAAGCACTGCTCTGCTGTGCCTGTAGGTGGCGTCAAAACGTTCTGTATAAACTCACCCTTCCAAAGTACTGTACTGTATACTGTATACCTGCCCTGTAGAACAGCACAATCTGAACACACACACACAACCTGACAACAAAGATGATGCAGGCCTTTTAATTCATAATCCAAACAAGGGGCTGGGCAGCCTGCCTGCCTCAAAAAGAAGAAAGGTAACCAATCAGGCAACACGAGCTACTGCCCCAGGGCCCCAGACCCTTAAGGGCCCAAAGACCCCAGGTTCACTGTGTGGCAATTAGCTTGTAGAAATTCTACTTACTGCAAATTTGTTAGGCAATATGAACCACTAATGCACAATATCAACTGGACTGATAAGGGCCTTAAGGAGCCTGTATTATTACCTGAGGCCCTGTCTTCCAGAGGGGCCCTGTCTAGTTAAAATACCAGTAATATTTCAGTTAAAATCATGCTTACACCATGCATTTTACTAAATACATTTGAATGTAATCAAATTATCACAAGTTTACCTGGAGATCAGTGGTGGGGAGACCTGAATAGGAACCCCACAGATAATTTTTTGCATCGGGGCCCCCTAGTGGTTAATCTAACCCTGAGGAGAGGACAAAAGCAGTGAAGCACTGGGAGACAGCCTCAGCAGTCAGATGTGCATCATTGTACAAATTACTTTATTCACTGCATGTTTGTGTATCAGAAACTTTGTATTGATTACCTACATCTACTACAATGAACATTAAATATATATTTATCTGAGTATACCATCTGCGGTGGTTTCATCATCTCATTGAGATAATAATGCATTACTTTCTAAGAGGAAACCTTTTCTGAGCCTTCACTGAGATCACCGCAAACATTTTGGTGTAAAATTATTTTGTCATGTTCTCACAAAAGAGCTGTGTTGTTGTAGAGGCTTATTTAAAATGACTGCATCACTGACAGCCTTATTGGAAAAATGAGGGGGGAAACCCCGCATATCAAGACCACCAAATTAAGGAACTCAGAAGTAGGAATGAACTCCTGTGATGCAACCAGTGTATCATCATCATTAAATAGTAACAACCAGTACTGAGTGAGAGAAGCTGGATCCCATGTGGAAAAACTCCCTTTTAAAGTGTAAATCATTGCAGTTTCTGAACTGCATGTATGTTTTTGACTACTCCAACTTTTAGGTGAAACAACAAATCACTGTAAACCAAATACAAGTACAAGTTTTATAGATACAAGTCACTAAACTGGGATTCCCAAAAGCATAGAGAGAGAGAGTATGTTTTACTTTTTGGGGACGTAAATATGTTTACACAGTCACATTGTGGAAACTCGTCTCCCTTTTGGGGACAAAATGTTCCCACAATGTAGATCATTACATTTTAGGGTTAGGACTTGGTTTAAGGATAAAGTTAATGTTAGGTTAAAAATAGGGTTAGGGTTATTCGGGAAATTCACTTTCTTGCAGAGAGTTAGATGAGAAGATTGATACCACTCTCATGTCTGTAGACGCTTAGCTTAGCACAAAGGCTGGAAACTAGGGGAAACAGCTAGCCTGGCACTGTCCAAAAAGCAAAGTGTAAAAATAACAATTAGTGGTTTTATGCAAGGTTATTTGCGGAACTATTTCTTTGGTGGGTGCAGTGACTTTCTTTAGCTTACTATTCCCACAACTTGTTTTTATACTTCGGTTTTTGTATGGGTTAAACTAATGAGATATAATGTTAGTGAGCCTTAGAGGTGCTGGGAGGCGGGTTTTGTTACATTACGTCAGAGCCAGGCAAGCTGGTTCCCCCTGTCTCCAGTGTTTATGCTAAGCAAACAAACCGGCTGCTGGTGGTAGCCTCATATTTACAGTACAGACATGAGAGTGGTATCAATTGTCTCATTTAACTCTGAGAAGGAAGTGAGTTAGGGTATTTCCCAAATGTCAAACTATTTCCTTAAGTGTGCAGTGCAGAATTGAGAGTTCTAATTTTCATCTGAAACAGTCCAGCAGACCATGACACATGACCCTTTACTGAGTACACACATACACACATTTCCCCTGTTCCACTGGGATAGATAGATGATGACAGTAGCTTTGGATTGTGCTGAAGGAGATTACAATGATCTCTGTTCTGCTGTCATCCAACGTCAACGCTGCTCCAGTCCAAGTTTATCTACATGTATGTGTGTGCATACGTTAGCGGCTGTGTGTCGGCATGTAGAGAGGAAATATTAGACAGTCTATTAGATCGTCAGTTTGGAGACAAAATTTGTCAAAGGCTTGAAAGAGCTGAGTTTATTGTTGCCTCCAATCAGCTGCCTTGCCGGAGGTATCCATGGCAACTGAAAGAGTAAAAGTAAGGCTTGAGGTCCCCAGAGAATTTGAAAGAGACAGGACTTTGTATTGCCACATAAGGTTTCATTTCAAGAGCTAAATATGACAGAAAGGATATCAAAGTAGAGTGGTCGCAGTAGAAATTGGTTTTCTGTGTGAACAATCTGAAGAAAGGTAAACACTCAGCCCACGAATACGTCATATGAGATCGGGTCAAACACTATTCCATGCTCTTAAATATACAGTATGTCACAGTTTATGTAGGCAGTATACACACTCTCTTACACTCTCCATAGATTTATACAGTAACACTTCAGCAGGGTGCTAACACAATAGCTTGAACCTGTGTCCTTCAGTTAAAAGATGATCTGCCTCCAGTTGAAAAAAAAAACTATGCAATAAAGAAATAAAAACATTGTGGGATGAGGATGTAGACAGAATAAGGTGAGGTAAACATTAATAAGATAAACACAAATATTCATGTCTATTTATGAGTGAAATTGAAACAGTTTTTGTCATTTTTCTGTATCCAAAAATAATATTTAGTTGTTCTGAGGTATTTTACCACTTCATCTGGAAACTTGACATTATGTGTGTATTGATGATTGCTTTTTTGTTTTTGTTGGGAGACTCTTTACTAATGAAAAGACTGTTACTCTCACTTTCGCAGATTATACAGTATAGACAATGCATGGACACTAAGAAAAAACGTGTTTAATAAGTAGCTTTATATTGTATGTCTCTGTTCTGTTTTTGTGTCAAACATGCTTTACTTTCTTTTCTTTTGTTTCTTTTTTTTTACTTTCTTTTGGAGCACGCAGAGTAAGTGGTATGAAGTAATTATTTATTTTTCTTTGGAACATGAATGCCAACTGGTGGAAGTCTTTGTTTCTATGTGGTTTTATCATGTGTCATGTAATCCAGTGTGGGATGGTCCATTTCAATGGTATGACACAAAAATGAAAAATTAATTCAGTTGTCAATTCAATCATTCATACGATGCCTCGAGGCAGGTTTGAACTGTGAAAGGGTGAACACCAGTGGTCAGGTTTGCCTTTAGTTTGGAGGCAAATGTAAAAGTGTTGGATTGTGTCATATTATTATCAGCTGACTGGTTCATTTGATTCTGAAAGCCCCACAAAATACAGAATAGAAATTAGAAACTAGTAAGAGACAATTAGTGAATAAATGAAACGTAATTATGGACCATTCTTGCACTTTGTGATGGCCAACCACACCAGATGGTTCAGATATAAGGTTAGGTGCAACAGTCTAGTCCAAGACATGAACCCAAATGCAGAGTGAAGCGGCAGGAAAGGTGTGGTAAAAGCAGTTTTTCTTGGTCACATGGCAGGCTTACAGTCGGCAAAGAGAAGGCAATCCTTTCAATAAGGGGTACAAGGCAGACAGACAGTAGCCAACGGGCTGGCGTGAAGGCATAACAAGTACAGACAGGCAGAACAGAACAAAAGGTAGCAGGCTTAGACAATTCAGCAACAGAGGACCTGGGAGAAAGTGAGTGCTAGCTGTCCTCTATACGTACTGGGGCTGAGGAGCAGCTGTGCAGACAGGTGAGGTGGGGACTTTAGCAAAATTAACATTTATTTTAGTGTCGAGTTTCTGGCAACCAGACGAATGTAAGTCCAGTATTCACTCTCCTTCTAGCTCTGATTTCACAAACTCCTTAAAAATATATCTGGTTCTTTAGCAGATTAATGCTCCACTTTGTTCAGAAGTTAGTTGCTGAGTTTGTCTATCTGCTGTTTGGTGCTGGGCAGTTAGTGTACAGTGGATTCATTGAAGCTATTTCGCTCAAACAGCTGCCTACTGCGGCTGGAAACGAGGTTGTTGAGAGCGGTGAAAGTGAACCAAAAATTAAAGTTGTGGGCCATGAAACCAAAACAATGAAATGCTTTATGGAGCTGAGGGGAACTGCAGAATTAGGTGATTATACTGTGAGTTTGTCGCTATGAGTGACCCCTTTCACATTACACATAGTCATTTGACCCATTGTTCATAAGGAGTAGTTGCCATGACATTAGAAATATGTTGGTTTAGATATTGTGTGATGGATGACTAAAAGCATAGATTTGTTCTTCCACACCAAACTGGGAAAAACCATTTCTTTTACCTGGCTTTGTGCATTGCAGGATTGCAATTTTGAACAGGAAAGGACCTTCCCCAAACTGATGCCAAGTTGGAAGCAGACTAGTATAAACTAAAACATTACTGTATGGTCTAGCATTAAGATTCCCATTAATTAGAACTAAGGGGCCTAAACCATGAAAAAAGCCTCAAACCAAAAGTACACATATTGTATATACAATAGTATGTGGACATGGCCATTTAGTGTAAATGAATTTTACTTAGGATGGGGCTCCCTACTGGTCATAGGTCTGTTTCTCATAGCATATTCAGATTGTCTGAATAACAATACTTAAAGGTTTAATAGTCACACAAACTCAGTAAGGCTACCAACATGGTTTCATTATAAGTGCTGGCTGTGATACTATTGTGTAGTGATGGCAACACCACATGTAAAACTATGCAGCAGTAGGAGTCTGTCTCCTCTGTCTTGTTCTCTCTGTCTTTTACATGGCAGCATTCAGGTTCTTGGTTGTCCATCGTTAGCTAATTAATCAGAATCAAAGGGAGACAAATCCTGTTAACACAGACAAGCTGCATGCACAGGTCCATAGGTGAGAGGGAGACAAGCAGAGAGGGAGAGCGGGAGATTAAGGGGCGGATTCTCCCCACTTTCTTCTGGTAGAAGTCATTAAGATTCATACCCCTGATCCTTCACTCTGTGCTGGCTACTCACTGCTTGCTCCATGCAAGAAAAAAACCAAACAAACAAACAAACAACAACAAAAAAACAGAACCTGCACGCCCACGCCAGAATTAAAATGGTGATGCAGAACTTGTTTTCTGTTAACGAGAGAGAGAGAGAGAGAGAGAGAGCGAGAGAGCGAGAGAGCGAGAGAGAGAGAGTAAGGGGCTGACAGCTGGTTGGTATTCCTGAGGCTTAGCCAGAGAGGCTGATGGTGCAGAGTGGACATCACCAAGGAATTTCAATGTGGATGGAACAGCTTGCTGTTGTCAGAGTCAGAGCTGTAGCCTTTATATTACAGACCTGACTGTTTTACAAACTACTGTGTGTTTAATAAAGTAAAAGCTATTCAGATATAATATTAATAGTAATTTTAGTCTTAGAACTTGAATGTTTATGCATAGGTTCAGATATGAACATTTTGATTACATCAGCCTGCTCTAACAGAAAATGTTGTTTCTGATTCTGATTCTGAGGATCACTGACATTACTCTGATGTCCTATAACAAAGTAATTGTATATTATATATTTAGTTATACTCTTCATAAACAGTATTTTATTATATGTTTTATAAGACAATTGGGCAGCTTTCTGGACACAGATTGACCATTTTGTCCACTGTTATGAACAAAATTTGTTCTTTATGGATAATTCCTATTCAGAATTCAGTTTTAGCCCTTTAACAAGCAGCGGTCTTCATTTTAATTCTATTTAAATTTCTGACTGTTTTTTAATTCCACTGGAGAACTCAAAGTTTCCAAAGATACAAACTATGTCTGGCAGAATCTTGGGGAAATGTGTCTAAAATGATGCACAAAACACACAAACACACATATATTTCCATTTGATGGATCTTGGATTTAAATATTTCACTCTGTAAACATCATATAGCTTCAATAAAGTGCTGGAGAAACATGATGCACAACGCATGATACTGTCGGACAGAGTGGAATAAGATGATTTACCATTCTTAAAGCTACTGGATGTTAAGGTCTAAACGTGTGTCTTCTGGAAATCTGTCCAGTATCTTAAAAATACCAAAATGTACAAAGTAAGATGTTTTCCTGGTTCTGGTTTAAAATGTCAATATTGGGACATTTAAACAAGTTTAAAAAGACTGCTCAGCTGTCAAAATCAGTAACTGATCAGACCAACATCTGCTTACAGTCCTAGCATGGTTACAATTCTGTCTGACTGTCAAATGTAATGGTTAGGTGTGGTGTCAGGTTAGGCCATAAATAAATTATAAAGTAATAAATGTTTACTCAAAAAAACCTTAGTCAGTGGTCCATCTGAATATTTCACTAGTGAGTTCCTCTAAACGTTTCAAGTGAATGATACCAAAGATCAGTTTATGTGGTTGACTTTATCACCAAGGTGTGTGGGAAAGGTAAGATGTAAGAATCAGTATGTTGGACAGGCTGAGCCTCCAGGACTGAACACAGTTTCAGTCCCAAGATTGGCCAGGCAACCACGAGCATCTGGATCCAGCCTCGCTCCTTTCTCCGGGAGAGACCCAGCTCTCACTAAAGCCAACCAATTCTCTCAATAAACAGCTGGATTGTTACATAACACGAGGTGGGGGCTGAATAGCCCTGAGTCCTTTGAAAAACCTGAAAAAAAGATTAAGCAGACTTTTTATTCGCTCATGCAGTTTGGAGTTCAACAGTCATTGACAATCATGCGGGCGTGTTCATTCATCTACCGGGGCCAAAGAGCTTCAAGGCTGTCAAGCCCCGGCTCAACAATTTTCAATTCCTTAATAATTTATTAATGGCGGGCAGTCAAATTGCATATCAATAATGTAGAAGGGCTCAGTACAATGTTGATACAAAACACCCTTTCAGTCGGGCTCATTCATGCTCACAGACCTGCAGACGTATGTACTATGTTTAGTCCCACGTGTTCCAACGCTGGCACATTGCATGAATCCAATCTGCATCAGTGAGCTGTGTAATGTTAGTTGATGATGGAGCAACTAAAAATGCTTCTCATGTTTTCTTTTATTAGTCTGTCTTTGAAGATGTATGCAGGATAAAGCCCCAGAGGTGAAAAATGAAGCTTTTTTTTATAGGGGGGATGGGAGAGAACAACACATACACAACAAAGACACTGATATGAAGAACAAGGACAAATTGTTTGGTGAGTAAACTGATACTGAAGTGTGATACATCAACAATGTATATATTCTTAAAGATACATTCTTAAATCCCTCGCCCACATTACTGCATTTTAAATTTTTGACCTTAAAGACAATATTTCTGTGCAAACCTGTAGAGGGAAGTTTGCAACATTTTAATGGCGTTTTGCACACATGCATGACCACCTCCGCTCTCGCTCGATTGGACAGCTCATGTTGTGTGTTTGGGCACGAGCCAATCACGCATGTAGGACAAATTAAGTGATCAATGGCGGATTTCCATCTAGGTCAGCATCTTTTATTCAGGAGGCACGCGTACACAGTTACATGCCATACCGCCCCTGGGGCCCTGCGGAGACCCACTCTGCCACCGAGAGATGGCCCACCATTTTGTTCTGTTTTGAAAATGATCTCCATGCATGAGATTAGCTGGGGGGCCCACAAGCTCTTCCCTTTGTTGTGCATCCCGGTTTGGATATTTCCCAGCTGGTATCTGTGAAAGTGTGTGTGAGCGTGTGCGGGGCGTGCATGCGTGGTGCCAGGCTGCATTCGTGAGCGTGCATTATGCTTGTGTGTGCGTGTGTGTTTGACGGAGGGGGTTTTGCTCATTGCAGGGGCGAACACGATCTCGATGGAGACATCCGATGCCCATTCTGTGTATGAAACTGTAGTGCACTGCTGCTGAGCTTGAGAACACTTATAGCATCTCAATCTGTCTGCGGTGTTTACAGCGATGCACACGTTGCAATATGAATGTGTCTGTGAGTAAGGCAGGGTCAAAGGTAAAACATGGCCTTTATTAAGGTCACAGGAGACTCCTGCTAGTGCCTTTTCCTTGAACTGTTCATGACCCCACACTGGTGCACTGCGCTGTAATGCATGCACATACATACGCTTTTGCAGGTGATTGTTCCATGGGAGGCAACCACTGCATCAGTTGCCATGATGTTTGTGACAGAAATCAGCTGTCAAAATCACAACCAGGAGGCAATTAAATGACATCGTGCTGCATCTATATACAAGTGGCTACACAAGTATGTAAAGTTTGTTACGATGCCACTGCACCAAAATGTAAAAAGCTGTCTCTCTCAGCCGTTGGTTTCCCTCCACAGACTTAAAGCAGCAACAAAGCAACTAGGCAGAGAGAGAGAGAAGCAGAGAGCCAGCGAGAGAGAGAAAGAGAGAGAGACTGGGGATGTGGTTGCTATAGTAACCATCTGGTGGGTCTGAACTGTTTCTCCCTGGCATTCATTTCATCATATTGAGCCTCTGTCTCTCTTTCCTCTCTCTCTTCCTCTACTCTCACTTTTATTTATCCCTCTCTTTTCCTCCTTCTCTCCTGGCTCTCCATCTCTCTTATCTCCTCATCTCCCTCTCGTGCCGCTCTCCCACTCTCTGCCGATCTGCCTGCCTGCCGGCCCTCCCTCCTCCAGCTCTCTTCACTTTCCTTGGAAAACAGTGCAAGAGAGAGAGTGTTTAATGTTAATGTGGAGTGGTCCCTGTCTTTGTTTGCTGTTTGCCCATTTGTATCACTGTGCCCTGAGAGTCCCATCTGTTAAACCTGGACTCTCACCCCTTTTTCAGACAAGAATAATACATGAGGACAACGTCCACTGTGCCAGAATTTGGGTGGGATTCAAGTTTTTTGGAGATGAGTAAAAGCTGGACTGATATCCGAGAGGGAACTTGCTTGAAAGATTGACGTCATCTGAAATCACGATTTAGCTGCAACCAAAGTGGGTTTTACCATCATATCATAGGCAGGGTTGTTTTTTGGTCAAATGCTCTGATTCAGCTCTGCCCAAAAAAAAAGCAGACAGAATATTCTGGTGTGGTCTCTAAAGGGATATTTATTTATTTTTACACAGGACCGCAACCAGGACTGAATTTCCCTTTTCCCTCTTGTCAGCGGTCGTCCTTGTAAATTCCCAGCAGAGTCTCAAACAGCTAGAGAATACCTGATCCCAATGCCAATTGAGCTTGCCCACCACACACACACACACACATTCACAAGAATGCACACACTGATACGTGCGTACATCTACGCATACACAAATAGCAAATATCGGAATAAATAGACCAACATCTGCACATGTACACATACACACATGCAGTGGAATGAAATGCACTGCCATTTGCATGCCATACACTTCTGCATTATATTAAGCCCATTGATTCACGGCAAGAAAGAGAGCAGGTGATTTTCCCAGTGAGCGGCTCAGCATGTGAGGTCACTGCGGGTATTTCCCTGCGACGACACAAAGGTCAGATTCAGGAGGCTCTGGGTTTTCACAGGGACAACTGTGAGAGAGTCAGTCAGGCTGCAGTGTGTGCGCTGTGTGTGTGTGTGTGTGCAGCTAATAGTGAGCTTGCAGGGTTCCTCCTTGTGTCAGTGACCTTTGAATGCTCTCATCCCTCTCTTTCTCCTTTGAATATCTGTCTCTTTCACTCCTTCATGTCTCTTCTTCTTCTTCTTCTTTCTCTCTCTTCTTCTACACCTGTCAGAGCTTATGTAACCTAACAGCTATCCAGATCTTGACTTTCATCTGCCCCCTTTCACAGCACCAGTGATTAGCCTCTCATCAGTCCTCACTACAAAACCCATTTGCCACAATGTTATCCAAAAACCGACTGGCTAAGTTAATAAAGAGCTTCCCATTCCATAGATGACAATAATGGAGCACCTATTCACTGTTAAGTGTACTTTTGAGCCTCTTCCGGCAGCGATGGTCACCCAGGCCGAGCTTGCCAGTCTGAGCTTGAATTTGAACTTGTCTGTCCAGTCTGAAGTGAGCAGCATCTGCTGCATCTCTGTGATAATAACAGCATTAGGACTTAGCATCTAAGTGTAAGGACAAACACTCATTATGAGTGTTTTATGGCATTTTATTATTTTCCTGTGTTATAGTTTCATCTGGCTAACACATTGGTATTTTGGTACATTTGATTTTGAACAACAGTATTTCCTGTGTCCTTCAAGGGGCGACAGGAGAACAGTCTTTCTTGTATTGATGCTTGGATGATGTTTGTTAGCGTGAGACACAGATGCTTAGGCCAAGGCCAAACAATATTATGTCTCCCTTGCCTGGTTGTTTTCATGCTGTTATAAATATGTGACTGTTTCCAACCTTCAGGGTCAGACTCATCGTACACAGCTCGTGTGTATGATCTCTGTCCTTTCAGCTGAAATAGATTGACTCTGTGATCGGCCTTATCTGTGTTTGTCCTTATCCTTACCTGTCATTTGGTTATTTACTTATTTTACTTTTGTTCTTTATTTGCTACTTTTATTCTTCTGCTCAATTAAATCTTCAAAAGACATCTGTTTGTTGAATCATCATTTTATTTGTTCACTTCTCCACAAGGGAAATCAGAATTTCCACCACACTAAGTATGCAGCTAAGACATCTGTATGTTTATCTATGAATATGTGTTATGCATGTCAGCTGGGCATGTTATATTATCTAAATCAGCTGAGAAATATGTCGTCCTGGATTACCACGATGATCTTGATGAGGCAAGGGAGATGCACAATGAGGAGGTAGACCTTTGTCAAGTCTACTCAGCACTTTGACACTCATACCTGTTTATCGAAATATGTGTGAGGAACAAATGAGCAAGAGAGATTTGAATGGATATCATGAAGCAGATTGTGGCTTAGGCAGAGGTGAAGGGCTAGACTTGTGGATACTTTGTGATGAACTTTAGATTAAAGCATTAAAACCCTGCAGTGTTGTTGCAGGATCTTAACAGGATTGTAGATTTAGTCTTTTAGATATCATGCACACCAGCATGTATAGCTTTAAGCTGGGCCTCAGTTCCTCCCCATGAGATGTGGTTATAATGACAAGAATGTCCCAACAGACTGTTGATCAGGAAACTACTTAAAAAAAACATCTGATAAACTCCAGAACAACTATCTCTCATTGTTTTATCTTTTCCTTTCTTTTTCCATAAGTTTATATTTTTATAGAAATGCACTTCTCACTAAAGACTAGTCAGTTATTTCTGAACCTGTCAGTCAAATACTACTGTCGTCTTTTAAAGTCTCTGCGGGTTGCCTTTCATCAGTATGTTCCATTATTTCAGCTCCACGTCTGATGTTCTGTATCTGCTGTACCTTCCCAGTCATGATGTTGGAGGGATGTGAGCAAAACTGTAACACATTAGGAACTATAACTTATGTTCATATGATACCACTAACTCACCAAACCTTTTTGGTTTGGAGTTTTTTTGTCATGGCATTTTAATAAACATCTAAAATCTTACATTTTTAGACAAACAATTACAAAAAATCATTGGTTTGCCAGCCTGGCAAACAGCATTTGAGCAACAGAGGATCATCATCTATCATCATTGTCATAAAGTCTTGCTGTAGGTCTTTACATTTTTCTGTAGTTAAACTGCATAATCCACTCACAAGTCACTGACTAGTTTTTAAACTTTAAAAAAAGCCAGGTGGATATCAATCGATTTTTACAGTATATAGATCAAATCATTCCAAATGTCAGAAGAGAAGAGGCTTATATTCTTTTGTGTTGTTAAGAAAATAATGAGACACCTGTTCCTCTTTGCTAATGCAGTTTTTCTGTATTTGGCACTTTGTCATCATGATTATTGAGACGCAGTGTAATTTTACAGTGTTTGTGACTGATGCACCTGGTGTTCAGCAATTCAGCTGGTGACTCTGTTGGTCGCCTTAGAAAATCCACTCTTCCTTTCAAACCTCTGTTGACACATATAACTGATAACTGACAACTGGTATTCAACTTACTATGAGTCACATGCTGCCTTTGTAGCTGTGATTTACTATGGGTGCAAAATTATGTTATGTAGTGAGGAGAAAAGTTTCATGAATCATGAGGACATTATGTCAATACGCCTTCATATTGACTAAAAGGCAAATTATAGTATACTATATGTGCACCACAAATTGATCATTTCTGCAAGACTTCTGTAATATGTCTCTATGATTTTGTCCAACCGTTGTAATCTTCTGCAGTATGTTACAGGTTGAGTCCTACAGGTTTTAATAATAGTATCTGACCCTGTGTTAAGACTGAGCGGAGCCAGGCTTGGTCTGATCACATCCCGCTTTCACTGTTTTGGATGAAAGGATCCACCACACAGAAAATCATAGACCATTACTCCCTAAATGTAACATCCTCTCATGCTGTGTGAGGGGGGATAGGCTGTTACTGCAGTGGGCGCCATCGTCATGGTTGACTGCCGTCTTGGAAGAAGGGACTATTTTGGCAGGATAATGCGGTCACGCCACTGAGTGAATAGGGGGTCTAGAGAGAAGAGGGCAGAGATAAGAGAATGGAGAACATTCCATTAAAGATACCGATGGTATCGAGCCGAGGCTCAGGGAAGACTATTCTGCACCGAAACCCACCGCAGCACCCATCGAGTGCAAGGTGCATCTGTTACCATGGTACCCAGCCCAGGCAGCCCCTTTCATGTCTGTCAAGACTGGGGAGGGAGAGAGACTAGCAATATGTTAGTCTCGCCTGCAGTTGGAGCTGAAACGGATGTGTGTGTGTGTGTGTGTGTGTGTGCCTCTGCGTGTGTTTGCTGCATGTATGTGTTCCCAGCACACATCCCGGCGGTTCGGGTTTAAGATGCTGTACGCTGACAGAGGCTCGTCATACAACATGAATCATTTAGTCACCACAGCAGAGTTGGAAATGTCATGTCTCATCAGTGTTCCTCATGCCTCGGTGGCCCCTGCACCATTTACATCTCTGGCAATGGAGTTAAAGGGAGGACTTGATTAAAGAGAGGAGCTGAGATTTTAGATGCAAACAGACATTTATTGCATTGGGAACAGTGATGTACATTTTCCCCACAGAATCATTTGCAATACTGTAGCACTTTATATCGTAGTCTCAACTCTCCTTTTAACAAACCAAGACAAAGTGTGGAATTCTTGATGGGATTATTTGCTCATCTTTCTTCCTCCATATGTCTCCTTCCATATCTGATCTTTTCAAGGAATGGGATGCTACTTTCTCACAGTGGAAAATGCTGACCTGACCTTCCTTGGCAGTCAGATAAGCAATCCAATAACAACAGGGAAAACTGTACAAGGAACATATCCAAAAGTCAGCCAAGCTATTTGCTATTGTCTTTATCGTTCTGATACAAAACTATATTTTTGTGTTTTTGCTACAGTTTTAAAACAGTTTAAAAACAAAAAGCAACATCAAGTACATAATTCCTTATTGTAAACCACAATCAACACTAAACAGTATATAGTACTTTGTCATAATCTTTATTACAAGATATTAGGCCACTGTACAAATCAGTGCGAATCGTACAGTACAACGCAGAATTAAGACTGTTTCTCGAGGTTTGTCATTCAAAGCTGTATACGAGGTGCTTCAAGAATACACAAGAGTTTCAGAACTTCTGCCGTGCATGCATGATTTCATATTTGCCATGCATGAGTTGGTATTTCAGTGTTTTAAGAAAGAGCCCTAAAAAATGGCAACCCAACAAAACAACTGAATTGTATGAGTAAAATGTATAAAGCACAAAAAAAGAACAAGTTGTCCGGTACAGTATATCCCTCATGAGATTTGGCACACACGATAATGCACAATGCAATATAAATAGTTTATCAATAGGGTGTGTACAGTCAAGTTACAGTATTAACCAATCCAGGTGAAAGCCTGGGAAGCTTACAAACAGGTGGGAGGTACACTGTATATAAATGACTCGTTAGCTGCAAAGTATGGTAACAAAAAACACTCAGGCAACATCGAGAATTTGTTAAGTGAAAAAAAATGTCACTCTCGTTCACTCACAGTTTTCTCGACATACAAAAAAACACTCCCTCTGGCCTTAAGTCATTGCAAAAGACATATTCCAAAGGATCAATAAATAAAGTCTTCAACACAGAGAACAAACCAGTTTACTGCTTCCCACTTTGTGCAAGAAAATATGGGCTACCCTTTCCATATTTACAAACTCCGTTATTCATTTGCCTTCAATCAAAATGAAGAGTAGAAAGAATGATACCATAGGTTTGATTGATAAGATATAGGAGAAGTGTGTGCTTTAGTTTTCATATCAGATTTATTTCTGTATCCTGTCCCTGATTTCTGCATTTCGACAGCGTCGCCTCCTTCCTCCACCTCGTTCCCCCCCCCTTGTTGTCTTCTCCTGCTTTTGGATTTATGGCGAAACCCTGTAATCAAGGGTGTGTTTGTTTGTGTGAGTGTGTTTGTGTGAATGTGTGTGTGTGTGTGTGGAGGGGTCCACCTGGGGGTCTCCTTCGCTGCCATCTCCCGCCCCTGCCAGTGTGTGTCACCCGGATGGCCGTGACTGACTGGGAGAGGAGGGCGTGGAAGTGCTGCTTGCTGCCACATGAGAGAAAGTGCTTATATACAGTGTCTTTGGATTAAAACTGGTAAATATCGCCATAAAAAATTTCAAGAGTGTCTTTTGGAGGGGGGTGAGCCGAACGCTCTAAGCCTCTGCCGGGGTCTTGTCTGTTCCATTTTTCAGTGCTTCGTTGTCGCCATTCTCATCCTCAATCACAACTGTGGATGACAGGGGAGAGAGAGTTAATGAGGGGGGGCTCATCTCGGTGTGGCGTCTTGAAAATTCACCACCGACTGACAGGAAGACGTTGAAGCCCAGAACCATTAGCACTGCGCTGTATGAGCAGAAGCGGTGTGTGCATGCATGAGAGCGTAAGAGTGTACAAAAAGAGAAAGATGACCATGAGCGTGATAGTGTGTGTCTGTGCGTGATGCACATTTGTGAATGTGCACGTCTGAATGTCTGCGTGTCTTCTTGGTGTGCACCTACAGATGCAGTTCTTACACGTCTGCCTGTTTGCCATGTTTGTCCATGCTGTGCCTGTGCACTACTGTACGTGCAACTGTGTGTGTGTGTGTGTGTGTGTGTCTGTGCATGTATGCCACCGCAAGGACCATCTCATGGGTTTCATCAGGAATGCAAAAGCCAAAACACAAACAAAACCATAATCACACAGTATATAAATCTCAATCATTCATTGGGGAGGGGACATTCAGCACAACTCTGTTGAGCAGCATTCAGCAGGCATTTAACAGCACTGCGCATCCAACTTGTGTTGCAATGCGAATAGAATATTAAAAAACCCATACATCCCACATGCATGAAAACAATAGATAATGTCTCTTATCTTACACTCGACTTAAGTCAAGGCAAAGGTGTTGCCTATCTGGCTACACGCAGACATTCTTAATTGTGGTCTACTAGTAACCTATGTGCGCATTCAACACATTGCACACCATGCAAACGAAAACGCCTTAATTATATAATTACCCCGTTTGCTCCTGCCTATTTGTCCGAGTTTCGGCGGACGTTTATTCTGTGAGCCATTGAAGAAGTTGTTGGTGTCTTGAAGACGGCAGGTGAAGGAAAGGTGTTCCTCGTCGCCCTCATTTCCATAATGACTCATTTTTTCTTCGTTGAAAGGTAGCACTTCCGACATCTCCAAATGCGTCTTTATCACCAAGGCGCACAAACTGAAATGTATAGCTCGTCGCCAAGCTTGAACTCAGCCGTCTATAACAAACAAAAGAGAGGTGGGGAGACACAATGCTATCTGCGGACACGATCTAGCCCTTTCTGTTTACCCCGAAGACACGTGTCTGTCTCCGAAGGTGCGCAACAGAAATAACAGTAAATCAAAAGTGTCCTCAATTCCCCCGCTCGTGGAGCTTCGGCAACATTATTCAAAATGTCCAGAGGTTTCTTCTCCGTGCGTATTGCTTTGGAAATGGAGGCGCACGTACAAAAGAGCCGTGGAGCGCCCGCTGGCTTCGAGCGGCTGAACCCGTCGCACGGAAAATCTGAGGAAGAAATGCAAATTGAGGAGCGATGCAAAACACGGATCCCAGGGAGACCTGGCGAGGGAGCTGTAACGGGGTTTTTCTGGTGCAGCCCAGAGAAGCTTTCAGCTGGAGTCGTGGTGTGCCAATGCTCCACTCTCCGGGATGTAGATGCAATCAGACAAATGGCGATTTTCTATTCAAAGATGGCACATGAACCAAATACAGATCTTTGGAAAACGTCGTTTACGCGCCACCACTCGACGAGTCAGAGATGTCAAATCTTCCAACCTGTTTTACAATATTACAAATTAGGCGATTTATTTGGTCATGGCGTTTTGAGGGTTCTGAGTGTCCACCGAGTGAGACCTCACCAGAGGATGGCAGTGTTTTCATAGGCTGAGAGATGACTTTTGCCCCATGGCGCACTTCCAGTTCAATACTGAGGGCCTGCGCCGTTTTCACCACGATTTCTAGAGAACTATAACATCAATGTGGAGGAGTTGGACGGGGTGTTGAAGATGTCACACAGGGGGATCAGGGACCAGCTCTAGGAAGGAGATTTATTGAATTATCTGGATATTTGCTGAGTAAAACATGGAGCAGTCCAAAAAACAATCCAGGTTCCAGATTTGATGATGTTCCAGGTTTTACTTGGTAAATTATCAAGATAACTTTGTAGCACATCATGTTGAGGTGTTAAAAACAGGCCGTTTGATCTATAGTAGGCTTCCCAAATAAAATAGAACACAGACACACAAAAAATACAAAAAACAATCAGATGATATGAACGCCAGCATTCCTAAAATGACCTCAGATTGTACATTTGCATTTATAAGATGATAATAGACATGTTGACAATGTCCTCAAATCTAATAGGATCCAGTTTGAGAAGATTTGGGTGTTTTGTTATCACACCGCGTGTAACGTTACGAGATCAGAGGGCGGCTGAGACCAATTCTCATTGGGTTTACCACCCACTGCTGTCTGTGCTGTTTATCTCACAAAACAGGCAGAGGACGTGGAGCAATGGACAGGTATTAAATCTTGACAGGCTGTCCTTTCTCAGAGGAACCAAATATCATTACACAGACAATGAAATGAAAGGTGATACCCGAGCCTGCAGCAGAACTTGAATATACCGCCAACTATTCACAGAGGAGGTGCAGTCATGACACACCTACTCCCTGTGGACTTAGAGAAGCCATGATTTTATCAGAGGCTCACCTTTCATATCAGAACATCTCAATAACAACTCTTTCAGTTTCACAAATATTGTTTCACAGCATGCGGTTACATTGTCATCAGGATTGGTTTCTTTATTGATTACTTTAATTAATTTGTGATATATTTTTATTTTAACAAAGCATTTGGCTGCAGAGCTTCATAAAGAGATGAGTGGGAAAAAATACAGTTTAAACACCAAATAATAATCGTGAACCTCTTAAGAATTATAGTGTAATTAATATAGGAACGAAGAAAGAGAAAAAGGAGGTGAGAGATAGAAAATGAGAAGCGATAGTTACATAGTCTCGCTTTAAATTACCTTCTGTATTACTTGATAATGGGTGCACCTCACTTCATGATGTGGCTGGTTTAAAGCGCCTGAAAACTTGGTAAGTGAGAAACAATCTAACTTAATATTTTATTAGTTTAATAAGAGTACAGAACTCAAAAACTCACTTTTTCCAACTAAGCCCTGTTGTGCAGAATGTTTTGTGTTCACGTATGATCTCACTGCTCAAAGTATGAAGCTGAGTGACAAAAATAGGTTTTTGGGGCCTTTAAGGTGCACAAGTTCACAAAACATAATTACTCTGAATTGTTTAGCTCGTGCGTGCAAAAGTCACACTCAGAACCAAAACTGACTCTAGACATTCATCACTCAACTCTGTATTATTATTTTTAATATTTATTGCCATAAAAGGGTATTTTTTATACAAGTTATGAACTTCACATCACTGGAATTACATACAGAAGGCTTATAAAGGGCCTGCTGTAGTTGATCCCCCAATTACTGTAGCTGGCAGAGACCAGTGTTCACGCCTACATAATATGAGATGCATCTCCATTATATTGGTACTGAAAACATTGTCAGAATAATCAGAGCAGTGGTTCAAAGGAAGCTCTGCATATTTCCCACAGAACCACCTTTGTTCCATGCCAGCACAAACATTTTCAGGGGGATGACCCCTTTCAGGCATAAATGGCTCCTTTCATTATCTTAGTTTTATCATTATCTTCATCAATATTTGGTACAGCGTAGGTATGACCGGTAGATGGTTTGGTCTATCCATCGGCGGAATTTGGACACGGCCGTGTAGACTCCCGGGAACTTAGCATCACCGCAGCCGTTGCCCCAGGAAACCACGCCATAGACACGTCCCCCACACACCAGAGGCCCCCCAGAGTCTCCCTGCAAGGACAAGACCGCACTCAGTTATCATGTCATAATGCACCTCATGAAAAAAATAATGATCTGAGTTTTTCATAGTTTACTGTAAAGCCGTTTTAATGTCCTTGACTGAGGCAACAGTTTCAAGAAGCATTTACTATCCTGTGTCTCAGACGTCCCCGTCAAGTTAGGTCACTTCTTTATTGTAGACATTTAAGAGTACCATGGTCAATCTGAACTTAAATCGCAAGATGTGGCTGTAACAGAGAAGAACGTCATGTTTCCAAACCAGACGCTCTAAAATCGGACATTTCCTCACAAAAAAGAACATCTGAAATTCATGTTTTCCATTGTAAAAGAGCCATTTTACACTAAAGATGTAAAAATGTACATTTCACATATGAAATGTCATGTGCCTTCATCATGTGAATTTTTATCACATGTGAAATGTCCAAAAAACACATAAACATATACTGTATATGTAAATGTTAGAACATTTGAAATACTGTTTCACATGTAATAAACCACAATGGTTTATGTGTGGATTTATCACATTCTTTTGACCCTTACAAAAAGCAGTGATGTTTTTACAAGTGCGGTCTTACATTTTACATGTAAAACATCTGGAAATCACATGGGCCTGCATGTGAGTTTATCACGTGACAAAGATGTTCCACATTTGATAGAAATGGGATAAAGTCATGTGTGCCACGAAGAATACAAAAAACAAAAGGACCAACACAGACGTGAAAAACAAAATTGTCTTTTGGTTGGATTCACCAAATCATGATCTCTTGCTGCCACTTGGAAATGCCAACACACAAAGTTGCCTACTGCAGGGTTATTTATTGCACATTTTAATTAGTCATTTAGCCCTTTACCTAAAGCAAAATATAGCCTAGTGGTATATCGCACATTGAATTTCATGTGATTTTCTTCTCCCACCAAAGGTTGGGGCAGAAATTTTTTCATGATACAAATAACCAAATCAGAGCATGCTATTGTCTGTGGCTACACTGACTATACTTCAAAAATACAGCAAGGCTTTCAGTCCTGATGCTATTTCAGGGTTGTTTTTCTATCTCTTCTGTAACTATCATAACTAATACAATTCCTGAGGGTCGACTGCCACGTCTGCTTAATAAAAGCTTGTAGCTGAACCAACACCGACATGATGAACTGTGTCTTCATATTGTCAGGAGGATGAGCTTCCTAAAACTGTTGTTTCGCACTAATGTGAGCTGATGAAAAGAGGATGACTTTGTGCTATTTGATATACACTGGGGTCCAAGGCCGGTACCTTGGAGATTTTATTATTTCAAAATGGTTTTAATGGGTTTTCAATGATCAGATGATCATGTTTGCCACAGTGTCGGCTGCAGGGAAATGTAGTTCTAGTTCTCAAATACAAGTTTGTGTGCTTTTCAAATCAGCTGTCCGACAGAAAATGAAAAAAAAAGGCTTTTGATCAAAATGTGTAGTTATGTGTATGTTTTTATGGGTGTATATTTTATTGGCTTAGGTCCACTGTAGATTGAGAAAACACACATTTAAAGTCATTTGAGACGTTGTGTTCTGTTAGTCCTTGACCTTGTATTTCTTCAGACGTGTGCATGGTATTTGAGGTGCTGGGATATCACCTACTGAAGTGGATCATCAGGTCGAATTATCAAGGCCCGCCCCTACCCAGTGTTAAAAGCATCATATGACAGGTTACACAGAAATAATTTGTCTTTAAAATATCACTTATTATTGTGGTTATTGTTAACAGGAAACAAATGCTGGTGTTTTTGTGAGCTGATGAAAAGAGGATGACTTTGTGCTGTTTGATATACACTGGGAACCAAGGCGGTACCTTGGAGAATTTATTATTTCAAAATGGTTTTAATGGGTTTTCAAAGATCAGATGATCATGTTTGCCACAGTAGGGCAGATTGGACAGCCATTAATGTGCAACACCCACTTGCCTCACAGCTGAAACTGTTTAAAGTAATTGCTTGACGTTAATGAAAGAACATATAATAGCGTTCGTCCCCTGTACCTTGCATGCATCTTTTCCTCCAGTCCTGTAGCCAGCGCAGATCATGTTTGCTGTGATGTTCCCGTTAAAGGATTCGCTGCTGTTACACCTTGCAGTTGAAACAATTGGCACTGCGACCGTCCTCAGGGTGAAGGGGGCCTGGCCTCCATCCATATTGTTGTAGCCCCACCCAGACACCCGACACACCAAGCCTTCGACCATCCCTGTCCCCTGCCTGGGCAGAGGCGCCAGCGACACGTATTTGTTCAGCACCATGGGGGCTCGCAGCTGGACAGAAAATCAGAGGAGAGTTTCACAATGGCCGTGTGAAGAAAAGAAAAACAAACCAACAGAAAATTATAATGCAACCCTGCAGTCCCTGTCACCCCGTTTGGTTTTACAACCCGCAAACTCTCCTCTCAAAAACATTGATGAACCCACTGTACACTACCTGTCCAGCAACAAACTAGCTGGCGAGGAAAGTGAAGAAGAATGCTTATGTTGCTCTGTGTCTGCTGGGTGTTTAAATAGGCAACTGGCTGCTAACACGTTCACCATGTGTCAGTTATGTGTTTATAGTTTGTTCCACTGCTCCCAAGTGGCCAAAAAATAATAATAATGCAGATTTAAATTTGAAAAGAAGTCAAGATACAGTCCTTCGTTGATTTAGAAAAACAAAGATTGCAAAAGATTTCTTTGTAGAACATACAATAAACTTAGCACATATTTTAATACATTACAAAATATGTCCAAATGTATGTAACAAAACACATTAATCAATACATTACATTGTAGATAACCATTGCTGTATGGCTAAATCTCTGCACTGTGTCTGCAGTACCTTAATGAGCATGATGTCAGCATTGTTGGTGCTCCTGTTGTAGAGGGGATGGGTGACCAGCTTGTGGGGTTTAGCGTACTGCTCAGTGCCCTCAAAGGTATTTACAATGTAGTCGCCTGCCACTATCATCATGTGCTCTGCCCTAAAAGACAGGGCATTTCCATTTTACATCACATTTATCAACAAATATAGCACTGAATAGATCATTACTGACCACTTCTAAAGGGAGAAAGAGGAACCAAAGTCAGCACAGGCCTATTTTCATAAATTGGAGCCATGATGATGATGATTTAGTAGCCTGTCATTTCATATTTGTGAAAACATGTTTAGTATCTTAGATGAACTGAATAGTATATCAATAGGCAGGGAAGGTGGGAGTGATGTGAAATGATATACATGACAAATCATGACAAGGATTCAAAGTCAAAGCCATGAAGCCGGAAGTGTTTGTCTGCCAGGGAACAATGGCTTACTGTGTGCAGGCAGGGCTGAGATAGTATAACAGAAATACGGCCAGTCTTCTGGATCCAGACAAGATCACACTTCACTCACTCTCACACACACACACACACACACACACACACACTCCCCGATGATGTGCCAAGGTCAGCTGACTCAACCGCATCTGTGTGCAGTTTGACTTCCCAGTGGCCTGTATACAGGTTTACTTTGCGTCATGATCAAGCGGCATCGTTTTGACGTTACCTACCCGTAGCAGAATGGATGTTTGCTTTAGGCATCTGTTGGGACCATCTGCTCACAGTATAAAATCATGCCAAGTTAGCTTCTGCACAGTGACTTCTACAGAGTCCACTGAAAGAATGCCAGAAGAATGTCATTGCCTGCGCAAGTGTTTCAGAAACAGTTAAATCTGTACCTTGAGCAAAGGTCAAACACAACTGTCAGCTGACATTTTAAATTTATGAGGGAAGTAGTATTTCAAAATAATCTATTCAGCAGGCAGAAAAACAGCCTTGATTCTTGCTTGATGAACCTTCCTTTAGCCAACGAGTTTGGGGTTAATAAAACCAAAGGTTGTGGAACAAGACTAAGAGTCTCTAGCCATGCTAGTGGCTCTGTAAGGCTTGAGCTAAATGCTAATGTAAGTATGATAATGCTAACACGAGTTTAGCAGGTATTATGTTTACCATGTTAATCATCTTAAGATGCCAGCATGCTTCATCAGAACTGCTTGTCGGATGGCTGAATAGCTTAGGAAACCGCCTCCCCCCACACCTTTTCCGATGTTGAAATGGGGGTGTGGGTGAGGGGGGAGACTGACAATCCAACATTCACCCCTACTTCACGCTGTGATTGGAGGTGAGAAAGTAAGCAAGGTTTGAACTTCTCTAGTTTAATTCTTCACACAACTATGTCTGTCACTTTTGATGTGAACAAACAAGTGCAACACTTTGAATGCCTTCCAGAAGAGACTGTCTGAAAATACGCCCCATTATCCCCACATTTAAACAGTTAGTGCTTCTCACCCCCCTCCTTCGAGTTTGGCAGTTTGGAACAGCTATAAACACTTTCGACTTTCCAGCATAATCTGACCCTTAGTTTAGCATGCTATCATTTGCTGATTAGCACTGATGGGAATGTTATTAGTTTTGCAGGTATTTGGTCATAAACCAAATATTGGAGAAATAAACATTTTTACCTGATGATAGCGCTAAATGAAAATTTGGGATTCGTCATCTGGGGAACATGAATGCGATGGGACAATCTATCCAATGGCTGTTGAGATATTTCACTCAAAACCAAAAGCATCAACCTAATGGTGGAATAAGAGGAAAAGTTCAACACCAAAGTCATTAGGATACATCTAGGCACCATTAATGTCTACACAACACGCTAGCATGGCTAACAGCATAACGTTTATACAGCCTATTGAACATTCTTACCCAATGTTACAGTGCGCTGCGGTCAGCACCCAGGACCTGTGAACCAATGATCCTCCGCAGAAGTGTTGGCCCCTGGTGCTCTGCAGTGACACAATGTATTTGATGGAGTTTGGTGCAGCGATGTGACCGCCTACTATACGGCCCTGCATAAGCACATGGCCTGTAAGGAAACAAAAACATGTACAGGATAAGGTATAAAAAGGAGCTGTGGCAAATGGATTTAGAGTTGCTTCATGTGTCTGTGAAGATTCTCAGTCATCCAGGTCATAGGATATCTAGAAAAGATAAGTCAAAGGCAACAGTACTGACTGCAGATTCTTGAGGATGTATTATTGAATTATTATTGAAGTTGTTCCAAGTCAGTGCTCAAAAAGCTGATGGAGAGTGGACATTAAAACCACTTTCCCCAAAACATACTTTCGCCTACTTATGCAGAAAGATGGAACAAATTTGTCAAGTTCATATCGAAAACTGAAATGCTTTCATCTAAACTGCTTAATACCCAAAACATCCAGCTTATATACAGTAGTAACAGCTACCCAGGTATGGATTTCAGTGACACTCTAAAAGTCCATCTTATACAACATGGAGAGCTGTCAGTGAACAAAAGAGAAACACAAGAGTGAGGCCCTCCTAATACCCCCTTCAAGCCAATTGACCCAGCCTTACAATTAATGGTTTTCTGTCACTTGGGAGGCCACTGCCTAATGAAAGTAATCCAAGATAACCTGACCTTCTAGGGTCACCACCTCACTCTGGGCTCTGAAACATTAGAGTGGGGACTGTCCCTGCCTGCCTTATACAACAGCTCTATTATATAACTATTACATACATTGGCCTCAGGTTATACAGCAGGAGACATGATGGGAACAGTAAAGACTATTTCCTGGAAATATCTACAATTCCTTCCCGTAGCTGTGGGTGGACATATATTTGAATTTTTGATGAACACCTGCTGAGGAACAAAACTGCTGACCCTGTAAAGTAGAGGAAAGCTATTTAAAGGAATAGTTTGACGTTTTGGGAAATACCCTTATTTGCTTTCTTGCCAAAATTTTGTTTGTTGAATCTGTACAAACACCACAGTATAAAAAAAAGAATTCACCATTTTACAGAGGGTTATTTGCCAGATCAGTTGCGTACACTCCAGGAAATTATTGCTCCTTGCCAAGAAGTCTGGCAAATGACCCTCTGTAAAATGCAGAATTAGCGGGGGGGGTTTTCACATGTACGGATTAAACAAACAAGATATAACTTGTTCATTTGTGAGATTTAGAGGTGCTGGTAGATGGATTTTGTTACCTTTGGAGAGAGCCAGGCTAGCTGTTTCCCCCTGTTCCCAGTCTTTATGCTAAGCTAAGCTAACTGGCTCCTGACTGTTGACTTATATTTACTGTACAGACATGAGAGTGGTATTGATCTTCTCATCTAACTCTCAGGAAGAAAACGAATATGCATATTTCCCAAAATGTTAAAGGATTCCTTTTAAAAAATAGTTTTAAACTGGCCACCTCTTGAATGAATAGCTAACACCATTTAACTGCAACAGAATTCAACATTTAAAACTGAACAAACCATCACATATTTTGTTCACAAAACTGAAAAGCATGTACTCACTGTGGACTGTCATGAGGTCCAGTAGCACACAACATAAGCACATGAGCAGGCTCATCATAGCTGTGGGGGTTTCAGGCCGTTATCCTACACCATACCAGCAGCTGAACTTCTGCAGTCAGACAACCAGTGCCCTCTGCTCCTTTCTGCTGGCCCAGCCTGGGCATCCACTCCGTTCTGGAAACAGTAGGAGTCAGTCACTTCAACCTTTATCCTCGAGTTTCCTCTGGAAAAAAAATGTTTTTAATTTCATCCTTCACCATGACATGCAGCACCAGGGTCCAACACTATAGCATTGATTGAAAAGGAAAGAGAGGAATGAGAGCAACAAAGTTCACCTTCAAAAACTGCCCAGTGGCCCCCTGCCATCCTAGCACTATCACAACTCTTTCGCCTGACCCTCCTGACTTGTCGAAAGGCCTTACATTGTTGCCATGGCAACACAGGGTACTGTGCCGAGCAGGTTCATCTATACTGTATCAGCACGCTGTCTGTGTCATCACCCAGGCTTATCCGTGCTGAAATGTTTCAATAGCCTACTGTGTGTGTGTGTGTGTGCGTGGCTTTGTTTTGTAGCTGTGGGGAGATTCACATCGGAGTCAACACAGAGGTATTCTACGCAGCCGAGACGCACAAGTGTTCCTCTGTATGAGTGTTTATCACGAGTCATTATTGAATCCGTGTCTGCAGTGATAATAACGCATTATCACCAGCCTGATCATGATCATCATCATCATGATCATCATCAGCAGCAGCAGCAGCAGCAGCAGCCTTCTGGCAAGTCAGCATCAACCACAGCATGGGAGTAGAGAATCTCGCCTGACTTCCTCGTGTCCCACATTTAGAGCGAGCTAAATAATTGATGCTTCACCCAGTAGAATGGGAAAGACGGCTTTGTGTGGCTTCCCATTGTCAGGTGTTTCCTGGACCAGCAATTCAATTAAATTCTATTGATATAGCGCCAGATCACAACAGAAGTTATCTCAGGGCACTTTTCAAGTTGAACTGTACTCTTCATAATATTCACCCAACTTCACGCAAACATGACTCATGCAAATATTTTGGAAATATTGCAAATATTTAACCTGTTGGTCTTTGCAACATGCAGACATTCTTAAAAGGTCACTTCAATTAAGTTACAACAACATATTTTCTCACTTACCCCTAGCCATGCAAATAGATTTGGTATTATTTGCCCAGGGTATTCCTGTCACCACCCTGACACAATGGAGGTGAGTGCAATTACATTTCATAGCAATCAGACATGACATTTCAAACTGCTACTATGAAAACTGTTGACAGCAAGGTCTGTGGAGATGTAATAGGGAATGTTTCGGGAAAGACATGTTGCTAGCAGCTCAAGACCCACCAGATGAGACTTGCTTTTGTGTAATTTTATTTACTTTTATCTCTATTTTTATTTATTACTTTTTTTATTACATCTCTGTTTAATGTCTTGGTTCTGTCTTTTACCGTGAAGCACTTTGTGACGTCTGATCTAGAAAGACGCTATGTAAATAAACTTTATTTGCTAACTTTACTACTGTAAGGGACAGTTTGATATTTTGGGAAATACGCATGTTTGCTTTCTTGACTAGAGTTAGATGTGAAGATCGATACCAATCTCAATATTTGACAGTGGTATCAATCTTCTCATCTAACTCTCGGCAAGAAAGTGAATAAGCCTATGTCCCAAAATGTCAAACTATTCTATTAAATGTATTTTTTAATGCTGCGAGCTAGGGTTGGATGATATGACAATATATACCGTGACACGACATAAATTTGTCAATCATCAGAGAACTGCCATACAGTTTATACAAAGGTATCTATATTTAAAATATCTCAGAATGTATTCAGCCATTGTCTGAAATGTCTAAATATATCGCTTTACGGCAATATTGGACTTTGATATGATTTTAGCATCAAGTACCTTGATTTGTCAGGTATTTAATTTGCTGGATTAGCCAAAAACAGACATTCCTGTCTGGTTGTTTTATATATAATCTGCCTCTCAACTGATTTTCTAAAAATTTTACTTTTTCATAAAATATATCAATATAACGATATAAAATAAAATATTTCCAACTGCTACTTTGAGCACCACAAATGATATTCCATTCACCTCCACTGTATTGAGGTAGAGGCAGAAATCCTAGAGACAGATATCTAAATGGCTAGGTTTTTTGTAATTTGGGTAAACTGACCCTTTAAATACACTGTTGGAACTATATTTTATTGTCAGCATTCATAGTCAAACTTTCATAAAATTAAGATTTTGCAATGTGTGGCTGTTTTATTAACATGCAACTATAATTTAGTGTGGCTTTGTCATTGAGAACTCTCAACACAATGTGAATATAGAGATTAAATCGGTGGACAAATATAGGCATGTTCAGTCTTTTAATATATAGTCTGGATGGGGCCAACAAGTTTCTGTGCACTGACTAAATGTCAGTGACACGTGCTCATCTCAGACTATAGTCTATACTATCTCTCTCTCTGTCACACACACACAAAGGCATCCTGTTTGTCATCTCAGCTTTGCACCTGAGGGAAAGCAGAGCACGCTATCACCTTTCACCCTAACAGTTTGAATGACACCTTGGGGAGTGTAGAGTATATGGAGGCTATGAGTTACAAACACCCCTGTGTGTGGGAACTAGGAAAAAAGAAAAACAGCTGGGAACCTAAATGAGAATGACTGGGGAGATGGAAAAGGCTGGGAGAGGAGAGTAAGGACACTGAAGACAGGAGTTACAAGACAGTGTATCCCTGCTGGATCAGACTTATCACCGTGAACACGGGCCAGGCTGTGGCACTGATTAACACTATTTGCTTTGATTGTTTTACGTTGACCCTAAATCAGTTTGAGGTGGAAATAGACGTACAAAAGACATGCTCAGTCACTCTAACTCTCAGTTTAATTAAACAGGATTAATGAAAAAAAAAGTTTTCTTTGTTTAAGTGAAGAATAAATGCTGTTGTCTCAGGTTGATAGTGCATCGAGGGCAAATATATTATACTCAGACATCATATGAGCTTTTGTCCGGCCCCCTCTAACGTCATTGAATACACCAACAATATGTCTGGCCAGTGAATTCTATCATTTCTCTGACTTGTTGGGTTTCTTCTGTGAATAAAGCGTCACTTTGTCTCCACTATTGGACAATAGGCTGAATCTGAGAGAATAAAGGCCTTAGAAAAAGAGGCGTAACAAAAGAGAAGGATGCTGGAATTTTTGTTGTGGTTTTTTTTTCATGTACTAGGTCACACTCTCTGCTTTCTGTGTGTGAGAGACACTTACATACATATGGCGGACAATGGCAGGGAACAATAAGAGTGACAGGCATGGTTACAGTATAAAAGGGACCTGAGAGTTCTCAAGCTTTACTGTATGTAAAGCTTGAGGAGTGAGAGGAGTGTGTAAGAGTGTGTGTGTGTGTGTGCCAGTGTGTGGATGCTGGACTTGGACTGTTTTCTCACTTGACTCTTGATAAGGTGAGAAAGCTTTATATCAAATGGATTTTTGTTTGATTATGTATTGTTGTTAATTAGAGCGACTGCGAAGAAGCAATGCAATGCATAGGAAGTCCCCCTGTGTTCATACTAAATTTATGCACTGCAATTATAAAGTGTAAACTAAACTGAATATGATCTTAGATGTAGAAGTTCATGTCTCAATGCTTATCAGTTCAGATTTGTCCTGCTGGGATCCATTCGGAAGAAAACCCTCAGTTGTGCAAGAGTGAATACATTTTTTCTAGTAAAGGATCTTAGATGTAAGATACTTTTGAAATGTGGCATTTGATAATACAGGATATCTTCAAACTAAGTGATAATATTACCCTGTGAACATAAGTACATATATTGCAATAGAGTGAGTTTTTAGAATTAGAGTGCATTTTTACCAGTTTATGGCCCCTGATACTGACCACCTCTATTCTTTCTTTCTTTGCTTTATGCTGGTAGCTACTAAGATGAACCTGGCTCTGTCATGTCACCTCTCACTGCTCCTTCTGTTTGTTGTAACAGGTGAGAAACAACGGCATCTGAGAATACATTTACAGTACATACTGTCTTTTTAACTTTTAAACCTTCAGTCACACAGGACTGACTTCGTGTAACTCTACCTAAGTATAAACTAAAAGCTACACGCTAATTTTATGTTATACAATAGAGAAATATTTCATTCATGAGTTCGATCTTTGGTGTCTAATCTCCTCCTCGGCTCTTAGGTGTGTACGGGGACAGAATCGTCGGGGGTGTAGAGGTACAACCATACTCCATCAAGTATCAAGTCTCCCTCCAGTTCATGAACTACCACTTCTGTGGAGGCACCCTCATCCACCCGCAGTGGGTGGTAACTGCTGCCCACTGCTGGAGACCGTAAGTTACTGCAGTTTTACGCCTGTGGCCAGATTTACTGAACGTCCACGTAAACACATGCTGCACCTTGCATTCAAATCTGAAAGCTGTAGTAGAAAGATTATTAGATTGACCCGGAATAACTGTTATGTGACTTTGAAAGAAGTATTGGATTGTCTGATCTGTAGCTGATGAACAAGCACATTAACAACCTGGTCCTTTCCCTTCTTACGTGCTCCTTTAGGGGTCCGATGATGCAAGTGGTCCTGGGTGAGCACAACATCCTCAAGGTGGAGGGCAATGAGCAGATATTCAATGTCTCCTTAGTCATCAGGCAGTACCAGTACGCATCCTGGACGTTTGACAACGATATCATGCTGCTTAAGGTAAGGGATAACTGTGCAATATAACACAGAGTTGTGTCTTGATACAGATATGGATGGGATATATAGATCCTGTGATTCGTGGTGTGAATTGAAGCCGATTTCAGACTGATTAGGTTACTGATTGAAATTACTGACATTGTCAGTGACCTGCAACACAATTCAGAGGCAGACTATATAGAAAAATGTCATGATAATATGCAATAAACCATTCAAACTCTTCTACAGCTATCTAATATATAGCTGTACCAATATTTATATTTCTAAATGATGGTTGGTCTGTCACGTTCCACAATTGTGCTGCTTCTCAAGGGACCCTTCACACAGATGTGAAGTGTCATATTATTGTAAACACATTCAATTTGATTTTTGTTATGAATTATATAGCCTCATATTGCCAATGCTTACTAATTGGCACAACTAAATTCAACTTAAAGGGGTACACCAGCAATTTAGTATTGCAGTACTGCATTTCCATAAAGTTGGGGGACAGATTTGTAAAAGAACGGTAAAAATGAATGCAGCAGAGCCCGACATACTCTGACTTTTAGTCCTTAAGATGGGTCAAATTCCCCAAAAGCTGAATCCTACATTTCCCACAATGCAATGCAATGCAAGTATCTTTTCATTGGACTTTCCCTGCCTGGTAAATGCCCACATATTTCAAATTCCACACCCCCAAGTTGAAATGGAGGGTGACTGTTTTAAATTTGAAATCTAAAAAGGTAAAGGTAAAAAAAATACTCTGTTAAAGTCCTGGATTCAGCTTATCAACAAATTATCCTTAACTAGAGACCTGTTTGAGACACAGTTACATTCAACCCCTTGATTGAATAATCTGCTTCACATTGATATACTTATTCATCCTTTTCTGCCTCCATCTGTTCTTGTTTTATTAATTGTTTTCTGTTTTATACAGTTCTTTTATGCCATTTTTATGAGTCATCAATCAATAGCACAGACAGCAGAGTTGGTCATTTAGAAGAGTAATAACCCTGTTTATTCACGTTGTGCACGCAATGCAAAGAGAAACGGTATAATGTGTATAATGTATAAACTTCAGTGTTAGCTTTTTATGTTGACTGACTGAAGGATGTGTTCTCTGTGGGTCAGTTGGACCGTCCAGCTATCATCAACTCCATGGTTGGGCCGGCCTCTTTGCCAGACCCAACCGCACCCCCTTTGGCTGATCTTGCCCGGTGCACAGTCAGCGGCTGGGGTGTGACCTTTGTCAACAGCTACAGCCTGTCACCTGTACTGAGGGCTGTGGATGTGGACATCTTTTCCAACTGCTGGTACTACTACTACTTCAGGATCACAGACAACATGATCTGTGCCGGCTCTCTCTTTGGTGGGAAAGACTCCTGTCAGGTGAGGCACAAAGTAGTGTGTGTGTGTGAGTGTGTGTGTTTTGACTCTCATAGGAATTGATAATCAAATACTTCTAGGTAATATAAAAACATGTCAAAATGAAATGCAAATTTTGCAGGAAACAGAGAAAAATGTTATAAAGCTTAAAACATGTGAAGACTGATGATGTAATAATGCAATACTGAAAATTATTTAAGAGCCTAATGTAACATATAACATTATTGTGCAATATTTTAAGGTTTTAATTAAAGGTAATGTTGATCATGTACTGGAGGTTGCTACAGTTTTATTCAGTATAATATTTTGTACTCTAACAAAATTCAAAACACTGGAAACTTGCTCCACTATGTTCACCAGCTACTCACACGTTTTGTCTGTGCGCTGTTTGGTGTTGGGCATGTAGTGTATGGGTGTTTACAGCTTTTTTTGCTGAAAACAGCTGCCTGATGTTGCCGGGACACAAGGTTGATAAGAGTGAAGTTGTGGACCGGTAAACCAAAACACTGATCCAGAATTTAAAAACAGAAAATGCTCCGTATAGCTTTGATCCACTGTGAATATAAAAATATTGATTAGTGCAGCTTTAAAAGCTTTTTACACCAACAATTTAGCAACAAAACAAGCACAGTTATAATCAGTTATGAACAAAATTCAGATTTTTCATCTGTCATGCTCTTATTTTACATTAAAATGTGTCACACTACCTGAACAGAAACTCTAAAAACCTTTAACTGTTCACTTTTCCATCCTCAGGGTGACTCCGGAGGACCTCTTGTTTGTAATGGTAAATTTGAGGGCATTGTATCTTGGGGCATCGGCTGCGCCTATGCTTACTACCCTGGCGTCTATACCAAGGTTAGAAACTACATCGGATGGATCAACTGGGTCATCCAGAACAGCTAATGAGACTCTTGATAACAAGCTCACCTAAGACGCTGCTGTGATGAAGATTTGAATGGATCCTTATGGAACCAAAGGCCTTAATGAATATGTTTTGTTGTCTTTTATACATTACTTTTATATAAACATGAATATATTTGCTAAAAAGAAATGATCTCATACATCTCATTAAAGCACACACACAGGTAAAAATACACAGGGAAGTTACTTCAACTAAGAGCGAAGACTCAGGTTATTACAAAAACATAAACCAAGTCTGACATATATATATGCAACTAAATGCACTTTGTATTTTATAGCTATTCTAATGTGTTTTTAGTGTTTTCCACAAGTGATCCATGTCACACCCTGTTAGCATGCCCGAGCGGTCNCACACACACAGGTAAAAATACACAGGGAAGTTACTTCAACTAAGAGCGAAGACTCAGGTTATTACAAAAACATAAACCAAGTCTGACATATATATATGCAACTAAATGCACTTTGTATTTTATAGCTATTCTAATGTGTTTTTAGTGTTTTCCACAAGTGATCCATGTCACACCCTGTTAGCATGCCCGAGCGGGCAAGGAGGCAAAATAGTCTCAGGTAGCATTTCAGCATAAATTTATTCCTTATATCACCACACATCAATTCAACACCGACCAACCAACCCCAAATAAATACCCATATCTATATACATATATTCCTAAAAACATACTTCCCAACTCCCCTCTACCCATTTCACCTGCTGCTGCCCTCCCGGAACTAATAAATGGTGCGCGGGCGCCCGGGGACTGTTTTGCCTGAACACCCTGGGAGACGGAGAACAGTTGTAAGTTATACTACATAATCTTTCTTGTTTGCAATCCAATTGAGTTTAGCATACAGTGTCAATTCTATTCTACCTGCCAATATCTTCGGCTCCTATCGAGCCTTCCATTCATAAAAGTTATTTGCTTATTGACAGGTGACTAACCAGGCGGAACTACGCCCAGCGTCCCCGCTGTGAGCCACGACTACAACCCCCCCCCCCCCCTAAATAAGCCAATAAATTCTTTACATTAAAATATCGTGTGTGTTTACTGTGTCCCCATATCACCACTTCCAATCTCAATTACCCTCTGCTTCTAATAATCATATCTCTTATGACTACACGTCCTCGTAACGGCGACTCGTCGTTACACACCCATTTCAGGGATAATTTTGGTCTTTGAAGTGTCCATTTCTCCGCTGACTCAGAGCTCATAGAGAAGCTGGACTCAACAATAAAGACATTATTTTCTCAAACTGTCTCCTCTGTTAGTGGTCATCTATCACACCCTAACACACAGCAGATGAGGAACAAAAGCAATCAGGAAAATCATTTTCCACAGTTACACAAGCGAGTCAAAACAACCCCGCCTGGATTTCCCGTAAATGCCTTCCTCCAGTTGCCTCATAACCACGTGTTGACATCCTAGCGAGTGATTGGCTGTGGCTGCTCCCTCTCCCCCTTCACATGTAAAGCTGAGCTACAATAGACTCATTCACTGACTCAAAAACAGCCCCACAAACCACCAAGAGCAAGTATGGACCAAGTCAAGTCCAGCGGGGAGGTGAAGCATATTAAGGACCAGGGCTCCACACACCTGTCCCAGGCAGCAGTCGAGAAGCTGATCCACCAGTCCCAGGAAGCAAGGAAGGAAGCCTACTGTCCTTACAGCAAATTCAGAGTGGGAGCTGCTCTCCTGACCCTGGACAACTGTGTGTTTACAGGTAATGTAAAACGCTGCCTCTGGATTGTAAAGCAAAGACACCACACTCCTGTTGATGTTGCCAGACTGTACAAAGCTTAGCGAGTCACGCATCCCTCAGCAGAAATGTCTGGGGGGCAAATGGCCAGCAAACAGTTGTGAGTGCAAAGACCCAATGAGTAACTATTTGACCAGGACAGAAGAAGTAAATAGACAGCCCCTTTGATAGTGAAAAGGCCTCTTTTTGTTACTCCAGGTTATATTTCCTAATGTTTCAGTTTCATTTCAGTGAAGCTAATGCACTCAGAATGACTGATGACTATAAGTGTGTCCAGCAGGTTGCAATGTGGAGAACGCATGTTACAACCTGGGTGTGTGCGCTGAAAGGAATGCTATTGCAAAGGCAGTGTCAGAAGGCTATAGGAGTTTCAAGGCCATTGCAATCGCCAGGTAATGTCCACACCTAAGAATCCCAGACCATAATCTGAAAAGTTTTCTGTATTTCCTATGAGAAGTCAACATCCTTCCTGCTCTTGCACAAGCGCAGTCGTCCTCCCTGTATTACCAAACCATGACTCACATTACTGGGGAAGCTACAGTATGATGAGATTCATTATTAAATCAACACTGACAAACTGTCATCGCTCCAAATCATCAGAGGCTACAAGCTCTTTGTGTTCAACATTAATACATTTTCCCCTGATGTAAACATCAGTCACATAATCAAGTGCCTGTTTGCTTTTTGAAAATACATTTTGTCTTGTTTCTCAACTACATTTGTCTTTGCAGTGATATGAATGACCAGTTTATCTCCCCGTGTGGCGGCTGCAGGCAGTTCATGAGAGAGGTATGATGATCTCTGCTGGTCGACTGGTTTGGTGCAGTTCTTCAAGGAGCTTTTAGTTTCACAGTCTGTGATGACACACACATCAAGCTCTCCTCATAGGAGGACCGTGTAAATGTTTTCAGCTGGACTTTTCTTTCCCCCTGAGAGACCATATTTAGACTGCCTTGCACTAGAATAGGTAACACATAACAGGTGCTAGTTTCTTACTAACTTTTTGTTGTCAGGACCACAAAAAACATTACTCTCAAACAATGAGAAGGGATGCTTTGCGAGAGGATTTAACCACTTGCTATTTTCCTTTTTTGTCATTTCGCTCATAGTTTGGGTCAAATTGGGATGTGTACATGTCAAAGGCTGACGGCTCGTACATGCAGATGACTGTGGCCGAGCTGCTGCCAGTTTCCTTTGGCCCTGAAGACCTGTCCATGAAGAAGGTGTCTGACACTCCTGAGAACTAAGCCTGTATTCTAGTGTTGGCCATAACATGTACTGTGTATAATGCACAGCAGTAGTTCGTTAGCTGGAAAATTCACTGTGCCTTAATTAGTGATGCATTCAACATATCAAACATTTCAATAAATTAACAGTTTCAAAAGGAATTTCTTGTAATGAGTTATACTTCATTTCTCACAGTTTAATATGGACATACAACAGTTACAGTGTACTGCAAATATTACTTGTTGAGCAGAAAATTATTCCATTACAGAGTAAAAGGAGGGGACATGGGGGGGTCATTTAAGTTGCCAGTGCAAATTCACTAAACATTTATTAGTGATTTTAGGTGTACTAATTCCATGCATTAACATTTACAGTGGTTTAAGGGGACAGGCTTAAAAAGTCAAAATAAACCGCTACTGTAAAGACAAAAGTTACCCAAAATGATGTTTAGCTTCATGGTAGCATATTCTATGTTAAATCTCTAAACAAAACAGCAGCACGACATGGCAACTTGGTCTGAGCAGAAAAACATCAGGAAGAACCCCATTCAATCATCAATCCTTCTTTAAAAACATACTGAAATGTAGATGGTGTTATGTGAACAAGTTGATTATTGCTGCTTACAATTCTGTGAAACTTTTATGAGGTCGTGTCAGATCTATGATATCAAACAAAGATCAACGTTCAAGTTCAACTGAAGGCTCCTAAATGTAAAAATAAACAAATAATTTATCTATAGATTCAGTGCATCAGGCTCAGCCTTTATTCGTATTAACCTGCTTCCACAGAAAGCCCATGTGGGGCTTATCATATACAGCCGAATTCCCCATCTGCCAAAAGTCAAACTTCTGATAGAGGGCTGTCAATTGTAGATTTGTGTTCCAGCTCGAAGCTAATGTTAGAGGCTTTTGGTGGTTCAAAAAATGATGTGCTGTATGACTGGTGATCGTACAAGAGTTAAAAGGAGAGAAAAATAACACAAAGAAGTGGAGTTAATCTGTAACACACGCACGCACGCACACACACACACACACACACACACACACACACACACACACACACACACACACACACACGTCTGTACCATGATGTTCATTGGCACTCCAGCAGTCACATGTGAGCAAATTAAGCGATATTAACATTTTCTTTGCATGCAATCATAACTCCTGTAGTGTGTGTGTGTGTGTATGTGTAGATTGGCTGTGTATGTATGTGCTACAGCTCAGTATATCAGGAGAAACTCCATCTGCTTTTGTTGTTTTCCTATAGATTCCTTCTGTCTCTGTACAGAAAATGTCTTATACCTCAGACTTTGCCTCAGTATGCACATTTTAAGGGTTTGTGGTAGCACACTACTCTAAGCCATCAACAGATGAAATGAGACATTCTGTAAGCAGGTTGCAACAGTTCAGTGCGGCGACCTACCTGAGCCAAAGAGATCTTTAATCATTTGAAAACTGCAACATTATTCCGCAGTTTTCTCACTAAAGAACTTAATCAGGAGGCGAGACCACAAAGTGTACCTTTTTTACTTTGACCTCAGCTCTCTGTGGAGGAGTTGTTAGTGGTTTCATCAAGAGAGGGCCATGCAGGGACCTGTAATCTGGGCAGGGTGCCCTCCATTAGCCTCTCCATCCACAGTCCCAGCCTGTCAAGCTTGTGGTGGACTTCTATGTTGGTGGCCCTACTGGAGCCTCTCTTGGGTATGGCCCCATCCTCCCTGGAATGGGACCTGGATCGAGAGTGGGAGCTGGACCTGGACCTGGACCTGGACTTTCTCCTGCTGTCAGAGGAGAACGAGGTCTCGGATGAGGAGTCGTTGGGGTCGTCCCCTGTGAAGACGGGTCTAAAGAGGCAAAAGTATTTCTTGTAGCCATTGAGGGCCAGGACGTGGCCACTGTAGTCTGAAGACTCCTCGTCCTCGTCTGAATGGCCCTCGCTCTGCATAGCATGAGAGGTTGAGTGAAGGAGGGATGGCATCCAGTGGCGGTGCTTATCAGCGTTAAGGAAGGAGAAGTGGAGGGTCTGAGTCCTGTAGTGGCAGAGGGGGATAGGATTTAGTACATCTTAGTGGACAAGATACATACTGAAGTACATTGTGTTTCTCTTATTCCATGATATTCTCTTAGTTCCATCATTTAAAGGCAAGTTACTGCAATATCACTAAGGCAGGTAGACACAAAATTACAAATATTCTTTACAAAAAAGTCTATAGTTTGCATTCACAAAACCAATTTAGACCTTTCGTTTTTGTGTACAAATAACCCGATAGAAACAAATAATAATAGAAACTAAAAGAAATTCCCTGCACAGAATGAGACTTACCCAGAAAAAGAAAAAACCTCTTTGGCAAATTTCCTGAGCAGGGCGGTCTTGGAGGCATTGGTGAGCACCAGCACAACATTGATGTGGCCAGGCCTCAGCTTGACCAGGTTGCTGGTGTACGTGATGTCCGTCAGCTCTGTCACTTCCACAAAGTCCTTCTTAGGAGGACGGCTGCAAAGTGGGAATTACATTTATATAGATTAAGGATTTTGTCCGTTATTTATTTATTTTTTACAGTGTAGCTGTGTTAGGAGGGGACGGCTTCACGGCACAGTATGGGGAGAAGGAATGATTACAGCTACCAATAACTCTCTCAACATACATGTGGGCATGTGAGTATTGTATTTAGACAGAACCCACAGTAGAAGCAGGAGAGACTGCTAGCTTGAGCCAATTTTCTTCAGTCATAAGTAGCTTTTTTGAGCACGTTAATTATTGCTGTGTGTTATAAACATACCTCACGTAACCCTTGTGAGGTGTATGCACACAGCTGCCAGATTTTCTCAAAATATCCTCCTCAAAATGCAAATCAAAAGACCAACTCAACAACATTTGAACATCAACCAAATGTTTGATGTTCCAAAATGTTTACATTTGTGGTATAAAACTCTGAACCTGATCCTCACTGCAAAGCACTATGCAGCATCAGCCAGTTGTAGATAAACATGGACGGCTACATGGAAAACCTTTGACATATTTCTTTTCTTCGACAACTCAAGGCATTTTTGGTGTCCTTACTTTCCAGTTTTCTGCTGTTGTGGCTCATATTGTGAATAAAGTACTTTCCCCACATAAATCTGCTGTGACCTTTGGTCAAACTATTCTGCATCCATCTTGTGTTCACCTCATTTCACTACATTACCTTGACGTACTGGCTCTACTTGAAGTGTCGTCCTCAGTTTGTGGTTGCTCCTTTGGCTTTGGTTTCCGGGGTTTGCTCTCACCTGGCTCACTGAGAATACACCACAAAAAGGAAATCATCAGTGTAAATGCACTTTTCTCTGACTCCTTTGGGACAAATAAGATTAACAAATGCTAAATATCACATTTCTACTGTAGATCTAGTCAGTATCATTATGTATAAGACATTTTCAATTAAAGTAATTTCAAGTCAAATGTTTGGGTGTATGATTAAAATGTCTCAGGTCATGCCTCTCTCACCTGAAGGCCTGAATGATGACGGTGCCGAAAAGAATGAAAAGAGCTGAGAAGATCAGCGACAGGATGGGCATCATCTCTCGCCTTGAGGGGAGAAACACGTTATTATTGCAACATGTAGGAGAAAAAACACAGCAGCCCATATCAACCAGTAACACTCCCTGCAGTCTACATGTAGCTTCTTACATTTTTGAAAGGGTGCATCACATATCTGAGTGCAAGCATACAGTTTGAGCAGAAGCAGAGCAAATCCAAGCGCAAGCAGGGGCTATTTGAGTGCGAGAGCAGGGTTTTGAGGGAGAGTATTACAAAATCTGTACATAAAATCAATACATTATGCTCTCAAAGTGAAAGACCACACTCTTGATTAAAAATAGGAAAAAAGCCCCATATAAAAGTACTCCACCTTGTCTGTCTTTCTCATTTTTGCATTTAAATGCTGCAGACTTTCTGGGTGAGTGTTGCCTTACCAGTTTGAGTAGAGAAGGTCATCATAAATTTGAAGGATGTAATCATAGGCAGCATACATCCACTGAATAAAAAACATCTGGGAGGTTGAAAATGAAACAGAAAACAACGGCATTAATCCAAACGCTGTCTCAGCCCCATGGACTCAAGACTAAGCGAGTGCGTGTCTGCTGTGTCTTACGGGGGCCATCTCGTTGTTGAGTTCTGGCAGGGTGGCGTCCAAGCTCAGATAGGTGGGGTCTTTCTGAAGGAGCTCCAGCTGTTCGTGCAGGCGGTACTTGTCTTCCTCACTGCCGTTCCAGCCACCACTCACAGAGCGGTACAGGACCTTACCGGCCTGACTCCGCCTCTCAAGAATCACCACCTGTAAGTGGTGTTAAAAAGCACTTTTACTGTAAACTGAGGCTATCCAGAGTCTCAGAATACACATATCAGTAATCCAACACGTATCAAATTGTTCTGGATCTAAAATGGTTTGCCAGCAAGTGCACATTGTCCTCGATGTTAGTTCATACTGGATGACTGACAATTCTATTCTTCTTTTTTTTTTTTTACTTCATTTGTATCATACATTTGATTTTAGGAGCATGTTAGTGGGTTCGTGTACAAGACAAGCATTATGATTGCTGCATGTGTGTGCACTTGTGTATGCGTCTCTGCCACTGACCTGAGGTGAGAGTGCAGCCTGATTAGGGAGCAGCGCCTGACAGAGAGGCTGCTGCTGACGCTGGTAGACGTACGCAAACCGCAGCACCTCTTTTCTGTTAGCTGACGCAAAGTCCAGGAAGGCCTTATTGCCTGGAAGAAAGGCTTGGTCCTCCCCTGTGATCAGCAGCACACAGTACCTGCGGACCACTCACAGTCAATTCACCTGCTACAGCAGCCTCACTACACAACATTTCAGATCACAGTGACAGCCACTTCAGTTTCTCACAGACTCGCTTATTTTCCTTTCCTTTCTGCAACAATTCAGCAGAAGCAGACAAGCAGCGTGGAGGCAAGGAAGGCGCCTCCTTTGATTGAGTCTCATTACAACAAGAGGTCAATTTAAGGACTCTGCTCATAAAATGTCTTACTTCCTCCGTCGGTGAAACTGCTTGACGGGACACAGCTCATCAAAAAGCTGCTGGTTGACCAGCCGTGGCACCTGCAGGAACTTGTTGTTGGAGACAAACTCATCCATGATCTGTCGCTTCATCCCTCTGGCCTGAAAGAGAGTAAGGGCAGGGGGTGTGAAGGGGCGTAAAGCAAGAAAACATTTGTGAGTAGAGTAGGTGTGAAAATTATGAGCAAATTCATTAATTTAACAATTAATTATTACAAATGACTTCATTGCTTCTTTATTTTTGTCAGACAGAGCTACCAAACACGATTTGATCTTTACCTTTAAGGCTGCAAAACATCAAGTTTAAATCCTGCCAGTATGTTCTGATATAGCAGGAGAGAATGTTTTATTACTATTACAGTAGGGAAGCGATGCAAGCTGCGCCGGATGTACCTGGATGACGTCAACAGGCTTCTCCGTATCCTCCTTAAACAGCAGCATGGTGGGGGCGTATGTGTTTATGTTGAACTGCCGCAGCAGCCGAGCGTTGTGTGTGTCGCCCTGGTCCACGTAGCCGAAGCGCACATAGTCTCTGAAGGCAAACGCTGTTAACTGGAGAACGGAGTGAGAAGGTGAGAGCCTGAAAACTTAATACATTCAAATAAATAGAAGGTGCATAAAAGGAGAGTTCAGGGCAGACTGGCAGCTGCTCTTATGTAAACTCACAACTGCATAAAACAGATAGTCCTGACTGGTTGAAAACGGTGTTCCCTAGCCTGCCACCTTATAGCTGGTCCTGAATTATTCACTCCTTCTGTCTCTATCAAACACATTTATTGGCATTAAGTTATTAAAACAGTATTGCCAGTGCCTTGTTACGGCAATTGGTTAAAACGGTACAATTCTGTTTAACACAAGGAGGAAATACGAATTCATTAGTAAATAGAAAAATTATTTCAACTAGAAACAGCTGCTCACACAGATGCCTCTCTAGTTGCTGTCGGGGGCTAATCTATCTGCTCCCTTGTGTGTTGGTGAAAACCGCACCAGATTTCAGAATATTAACAATCTTCAAGAGCCAGACTGAACAGCAGCTCTTTCTGTTTACCTATAACATTTAGTCTAATTAGTGCAACACTTGTGTTGTGTGCGTGTATGTGAGTGTAAATACATTGCTTACTTTGTAGAGTAAGGGAACAATGGGGATTTGGTCAAACAAGAGAACGCTGGGCTTATTTTCCGCCTGCCAGCTATCCAGAAAAGCAATGTAGTTGTTATCTGTGATCTGGAGAAACAATGGCAGTTAGTTCAAAAATGTATTCTTGCTAAATTAAATAATAATAATAATAATAATAATAATAATAATAATAATAATAGCTTAACTGAAAACCTGTTTTATTTACCACCACTTTGTAAAACTACACTTGATGAGTAATACTTGTAAATATGTTAACTTAATCAGGCCTACATCTTCAATTATAATCAACTGAGAAACAAAATTCTTATTATTCAGCTATGTGAAAAAACCCCAATATGGTCTATAGGTTGGCTCTATAAATTCATTAAAAATATCTGACTTGAAATTCGTTGAAGATAACGTAGTATATTTACATTGCATTTACCTTTTCCACCAGTTTGTGGGGCAGCAGGTCTTCAATGAACTGTCGCAGGTACTCCCGTACCACAGCCTGATGGAAGAAGGTCACCCTGCCGTTCACCAGCCCGATGATGGAGGGAGCGCGGTGAGCTCCCAGCTGACTGGCCAGGCGGCGCTCATAACCCAGGTCCACAATACCAATGCCAACACCTGGTGTAATAGTAAAAATAGACTGCTATTGTACCTGATACAGTGGAGCAAAACGCAAGTGTTCTTGCACTAAAGGAAAACACGACCTATAACAATTTCATATTGTGTTATTCCAGTGATTTTGGACAATGAAACCAATATATGCAAACATAGAGAGCTGCCTTCCTACTGACACTTGAGACACATTGAGTGACATTGAGTCTATGGCAAATGTGGCAGAAAATGTGCATATATTCCAGCAAAATCACTGCCTGTTGTTCAAGTAGGAACTTGTTCAAACTCACAGATTACAACTGAGCAACAACAAATGTGAATCCTATTTTACAGTGAATCCACTCTTTCACCAAACAACCACTTTGCAGCTCCAGTCGAAGAAGCTGTGGGATTTTGACTCGAGTCTTTGAAATTAGTGAGGGACTGCCTAATGGACAGGGTTCATAAAAGATGCATACATCTGTTTTTAGTGTTTCAGAGAGTCATGTGTATCTGTAGCGCTGTATACCACAGTGACAGAGAAAACAAGCCAAAGCTGACTTTCTTATCTTGATTTTTAACTCTCTAAAGGGGGATCTTGTTAGACGGCTTTGCATCTGAGAAGCTGCATTTCTCAATCTTTTTATATGAACATTGGGCCAAATCACTATGTGTAACATAAGAGGTATTGCTCATAATGACAAACCCACAGAAAACAAATCACCCACTCTGCAGTCCCCCTCAGCTCTACCTCTATGTAGCTTTTTAGCGTCCTTCAGCTCATTGTTTTGCTTTTATGGCCCGCAACTTTACTGTTAAGGTTCACTTTCACTGCTCTAATCCACCTCGTTTTCAGCAAAAAAGCTCTGAAGCTCTATACACACACTGTAAGCTACCTGCCCAGCACCAAATGGCAGACAAAGTTAGGGACTAGCTAACATTGTAGAGCATTTAGCAGCTAAATACCTCAATATAATTACACTCAGTGGCCACTTTATTGTACACCTGTACAATATAATGCAATAACATAAAGTCTACTTGATAAAGAGTTAATATTCACTTTTTCTGACACGGTCATAGAGGTGTTCATTCAATTATATGTTTTAGAATTGTGGTCATAGTTAGTGGTGGTGTTGCACTGGACTGCATTATATGTTTCATACATTATTTCTAATATTCTGCCCCCATCATGTATGGAAATAGGATGGACAAAAGATTGGAAATATCAATATAATGTGGTTCATTACAACACCACCTTTAACTATGACCTCGGTAATAAACACATAAATAATGTCAACAAAAACGGAACATTATAAGCTTCCTAAAGACAGACGCTATGGCAGAGCTGTTGTATTGGATTGCATTAGATTGTACAGGTGTACTTAATAAAGTGGTCACTAAATGTATTTCTCAGGAGTTCGTGAAGATGAAAACAGTGCTAATATTGGACTTACATTTGTCAGGCTGCCAGAAACGCGACTACTAATGTCTGCTGGGTGTGTAAATAGCCAACTGTTTGCTAACACGTTACTTTATAAGGCCATGATATGGCAAACGTGTGTGCTGTTACCCTAGTTGTGGAGTTCTGCTCCAAAGTGGTCAAAAAAAGTAATTAATGCCGCTCTAGAGCAAAACCTACAAATTCAACTACAATATTTTTTCAGCAGTGTCATGCTAAAAACACTGTTTACATCAAGCAAAGCTAGAGATAGCTTTATGTACTGAGCTAACTTTAGGCAACATCCTGTTAAAGTCTTCTAACATCCATTTTTATCCATACTGAATAAAACCTCCACTGGTTATGACTGGTTAGCATTAGTGAAGTGACATGGGTTACATAAATATGCAGGCTATCTTTCCAGGGAAGGCCACTCAGTTATTACAGACTGAACATGAGACTAAAGGGTATTGGGAACTCAAATTCTTATTAGCAGAATTAACTCAACAACAATTGTTGCATAGGGTTGAATTCCTCTCTTGGCTTTACTCTTTGTTCCAGAAAACTAAGAAGAACAAATAAACCCTAATGAATAATTAAAGAAATGGCTCGCTCTCTGTAAAGCATCTTAACACTTAGAATTACATTTGTCCTAATAGCCTGCAGCTGAGCCTGATCCTCAGTGTGTGTGTGTGTGTGTGTGTGTGTGGAGGGGGGTGGGGGACTGATGGGACAGGAGTTTAGTGACAGCAGACTTACCCATTGGCTCCAGCTCCTGCACTGTCTCTTTCCACACAGGTTCAATGTGGATGCATGCAAAGCACCACTCAGAGGTCACTTTGATTAGGTACGGCCTCTTGTGGCTGTCTGGAAGGACGTCGCTGTTAAACTGCGCATGGTGAAGCAGGTACTTGCTGTCCGCAAAGTCCCTGGACCTGGAGGAGGGTCGGAAGCAAGACGGTGAACCCTTTTTTTAGACATGCTGTCAGGATATAACCGGAGAGAAAAAAATTTATATAACTGCAACTGTTCACTCATTCTAAGTCTTGGTACGCATGCCGAGTCAAAGTAGAGATCCCTCTCTGAAAAACAATATAGCAAAAACGACAATTCCACTTCTTTCAGTAATGATGACGAGTTCTCACAATCACTCTCACATTAGGCTGACATCTGACCACACCCTGTCTGCATAAAAAAGGTGGTTTAAAAAGACAAATTCCACTCTTAGATTAGCAGAACTCAATTTGATGACTTTAATTTGCTTATTTTGTTTGACTAACAAAAGCAAAATGTCCAAAAGGTATTCCATTCACAGTGGTATGAAATGGAAAAAAGCAAGCAAATCCTCACATTTGAGAAGCTATAGCCTGCAAATGATGGGCATTTAATCAAATTGTCATCAGTTTTTCAGTTGATTGATTAGCTCTATAATTAACTTAATGTTTCCACACAACAGGACTTTATCATACGTGTTTGTGACTGAAATCTAGAAATGGGACTATAACTGCTTGCAACTACAAATCTTGGATCTAGGATGATAGCAGTTTTGGTTTTTATTATTATCAATAACCAAAAGCAAACACAAGGAGGGGCCCAACCTACACCACCCACTGTGAACTAGACACAGCAGCATGCTGGGAAATGAATATTTATGAACACAGTTATGAGAACATGGAGAAAAAAAATGTTTTTTCAGAAGAGACCTGTTCCTTTATCAAACAGGATTTGGTCCAAAGCATGCTGGTACTGTGATTTGGACAGTTGACAACTACTTGATGATAAATGATGAACAAAAACATGGACTACCTGGGGAAATGGAAAAAAGACTCATCAAAGTAGAAGCTGTTGTGGAAGCTGCGGAAACCGGGATGCTGCGACTGGCCGAAAGGCTGGTTTTCATCCATCTGCCCATAGCGGTCAAAGTTGGACCTTCGCTCCTCATTAGACAGAATCTGTGAGAGGTGTGTGTTATTAATGTTATAATAATTATAGAGAGACCAAGATACAGAAAGTGAAATAGACTGAGTAAGCCACATAGAAAGCATACTGCCTGTCAGAGGTGTCAGCTGGAGCTTGTACGAAATATAGTGCATTTTCACCCACCTCGTATGATTTAGAAACCTTGATGAACATGTCCTCAGCTTTAGGGTCCTTGTTCTTGTCTGGATGCCTAAAAGAGCCCATTCGAGACATTACAAATCACTGCTGGGTCATACAGGGTTAAGAAGGTTCTCAGTTTAACGTTTTAAATTAGACTAGCTTGTGATGGGTGGAGTGATAACATTCACCGGTTCAGGTGTCAAATGTACACTGATCTGCTACAGCCAAGATGTGATGGCCTAGGTGGACTTGATATCAGTCACTCACCATTCTTTGGCAAGATTCTTGTATGCCTTTTTGATTTCTGCTTGACTCGCACTCCTGCTGACACCCAGAATTTTGTAGGGGTCATATTCAGAAGCTGTATTCACCAACTGCACGTTCAAAATTAGCAGAAAGATGGCGAGTAAAACTGGACATGTCCGAGGATGTCGGCTGGTTCTCCTAACCGTCATCGCTTGTCACTGTCCTCGTCCAACGTTGACGTCAGTTATGCTAGCAACAGAGCTGCCAGGTAAAGTAATGTTACAAAGCTAATTTGTAACAGACAAATATATCAAGCTATGAGCTTACATGATCAGGTCTGCTGACTTATTCAATGTTAAGTACAAACGACATACTAGTAGTGACGATAGAGTAGTAGAGCCACGGTGAGGCCATTATTTTTCTAGCTAATACAAACCGTCAGTGTCATGCCCGCAATGAGACGTTAAACTTCCGCTTGCACATTTCAAATTAAAATCCTCCTAAACCCTTTTGGAATCTCAGTTATTGTGAAAATTATATATTTAAGAAAAATTTACCATTAAAATCAAATTGCCATAACATGTGGGCCAATGTAAGATATACATTGCTGAAAGACACAAAATATGGAGTGTTACATATGGCTGATTTGCATACAGATGTGAAATGCCCACTACTTATGTCAGCAATTTGAATGCCGATCTAGAAGCACAGTTTAAAGTCGCAACCATACAGGACAATAATTAATGGGGTTTGGAAATCGCCCTACATCGGTAACATTTAATGAATTGTTAATTTGATATTTTCATTATAGTAATAAATAAAGATCAAATTAAATAAATTAAATATTCATCGATTCATAATGCTTTCTTTTGCTTGTGAATAGGCCTAATGTACAAGGAAAAACAAAACATATATCAAGCAATTTGATGTTGTTGACGTTGTGATTATCTTGTAAAAGTCAATTTTATTGATTGCGGTTACAGAATTCCAAAAGGCTAATATGTGCTTTTATTTTGAAGAAGAAATATATAACGTCCGGTCTTGTTCTCCAGACTTGACGCTGCATCAGTAAATACTGGTGATAACGCGCATGCTCCAGTCAGCAGCCGTCCTCAAACTCTTCTTTTCATTCTCCTTTTTCAGATGCTTTTTTTTCTGATTACATATGTCATATTTAACAAAGAAAAAGTTTTCAGTGCTCCGTTATTTTTTAGGTACATGTAATTGTGGAATCGTATCAGTTCTTGGTAAAAAATTTCAAAAGTTGAGCTTTTCCTCTTGTGTAGGTTATATGCATTTAGTTCTAATAATGTTAATAATAACAGTAATAGAAAGGAAACACATTTTTTGTCTATAGGAGTGTGTTATTTTAACGTCCTTCTTACGGGGACATTTCCGTTTCCTCTTCGCCACTGCCACACAGAACTGATTAGGTTTCATACACCACGAGCCAAAAAATGAATAACGTTACGACCGATACCTGGCTCAACTCACCCAGCGAAGGATTTAATTTGCTTATTGTAACCTGCCCGACCGACGCCGCTAAATTCAGTGGTTTCCATATCCTGTTTAGACCAATATGAGCAACCTGTGTGTGTTTGTATTCACTGGAGTGAGATTACAAAGTGCGCAGAGGGTCTTATCTCGGTAGCTAGCGTTAACGTTAGCTCTGCAAGGCTGCCATCTGTGGCCCGCTCTGGTTGTTTCATTCACGGGACAGGTACCTTTCAAGTAGCTAAGGTAAATAACAATCACTCTTTCATTTATTACTGCTTACAACATTGCTGTGACACGTGTATACCCAATACAGTTCAACTACTAAGCTTAGCAAGCGGGTGGAGCTACAAAGACATGGGTGTGTAGCTGAGGCGAGGTTACTTTGCTACTTTGCTTGCTCGATAGACTCCGTTATTCAAGGCAAAATCTGTGATCCAACTGCAAAAATGGTAACCTCACTACCAAACTTTTAAACACAGGAATTGAAGGTGTTACGACCAATTTAATGGCATTTGTTACTATACACATACTGACACTAGACACCTTTGTTGATGCTCATAAATGTTTGTTTACATCTGTAATGTCTGTAAACACCGTAAAACGAGTTGAAGCAAATATTTAGTGCTGTGTGATTACTTACTGCACCTTCATTTAGGCATATATTTAATTTCTCATAAGATGAGAAACACACAAATGCAGATTGTTAATTTATAAGTCAAAAGTTTTCTGATAATGCTTGCAGAATTGTAAGGCTGCCCAGTCTAATTTGCGTGTTTTGATGATTAACCTGATATTTTGAATTACATTAATGTCAACAATCTTTTGTGTTTTTCACCCCAGACTCAGCACCATGAATCTTGTGCGTCTAGTGTGCCGCCACAAGACAGCCCTGGTCATTGGCACTGTGTGCAGCTTTGCTGTAGTTCTGGTCTTCTTGGCCAAATGTACCTCAGAAACCCTAAAACAGGGCCACCAGGATCCTCCAGGCCTAGCCCCTCATGCCAATGCTTTGCAATCCCGTCCAGAGCAGCATAACCCCCCCTCCACATCCAGAGACTTGGCAGCATTCCTTGTGGTCCTCATCACAACCGGCCCTAAGTACACAGAGCGGAGGAGTATCATCCGCAGCACCTGGCTGGCCAAGCGGGACTCTGATGTTCTGGCCATGTTCGTGGTGGGAACTCAGGGGCTTTCCAGCGAGGACCTTCAGAACCTTAACACAGAGCAAGGCCGGCACAAGGACTTGCTCTTACTGTCTGACTTGCGTGATTCTTACGAGAACTTAACACTAAAGCTGCTGCACATGTACTCCTGGCTGGACCAGAATGTGGAGTTCAAGTTTGTCCTTAAAGCAGATGATGACACATTTGCTCGCTTGGACCTCCTTAAGGAGGAGCTGAAGGGGAAAGAGCCCAACCGGTTGTACTGGGGCTTCTTCTCAGGGAGAGGGCGAGTGAAAACAGCTGGGAAGTGGCGGGAAAGCTCTTGGGAGCTTTGTGACTACTACCTACCCTACGCACTGGGTGGAGGCTACATCCTCTCGGCTGACCTGGTACGTTATGTGCATCTTAATGCAGGCTACTTTAAGACGTGGCAGAGTGAGGACGTGTCCTTGGGCGCCTGGCTGGCACCAGTGGATGTTCGGCGGACGCATGACCCACGCTTTGACACGGAGTATAAATCGCGTGGTTGCAACAACAAATACTTGGTGACACATAAGCAGAGCTTGGAGGACATGTTGGAAAAACACCAGACTCTCCAGCGTGACGGCAGGCTCTGCAAGGAGGAAGTCAAGCTGCGGTTGTCCTATGTATATGACTGGAGTGTGCCACCCTCACAGTGCTGCCAAAGGAAGGATGGCATTCCTTAATTTTTGACTTTTTTACAAGGCTGAAGTTGGCTTCTGATTCTTGCAAGTCTGGAAATAGTTGGGGGAATAATGTTTTCTGACCAATTTTCTATTGTTACACCATTTAAAGTTGTTCTCGTCACAGTTTCTAATTGCGAGAACAAAAAAAAGGGAGATTTCACAGCTTCTTCTTCATGTAGATCATGTAAGAGCAGGTCTAGCTCAAAAACTAACAACTGCAACTATATGCAGTCATTTTTTCTGTTTTCACCACTTTCACCAACTGGGTTTAATACAGTCTTTAGAGTTTCTATGTTCATTTAAAATAGGTTTGACAAATGTAGGTATAGTGGTTTTTGAGCTAGACCTGGTCTAATGTGGTCTGGATGGAGGAAAAGCAATGACATTACAACAAGTAATGAAATGAAATCACACTTTTTTTTTGTTTTCACAAAAACAATTGGGTTATACAACATAAAAGCTTTTACTATGACATCTATTACCAGTTTCACAACTTTAAGTGGTGTAATAACGGAGAATTGGCTGAGAAATATTCCCCCCTGAACTTCAGCCTCGTGTCCTTTTTGGCCTGTAAACTCCTTTGGCCTTGTTATTTGGACCCATGCTCATGTCAGTGTTCTCCTTACCGCCAGTTTATGACGTTGGTGGCCTACTTCTCTCTGTCTGTGCATCTTCTGCTGTACCTCTTGCTAAATATTTTCCAACACTATGAGATATGTTTTAAGGTTATTTCAGTTTAGTAGCTAGTACAGGGATGCACAGGCGGGAGATTCTTACCCTGCCATGATGTCTAAATTTGTTTGTGAAAGCCAATTTTTTTGTATTTTATTTATTGTTAATTTATTCTGCAGCAAACACAACACACTGGTATTGAGCTGGGGTGACAGAAGCACAGTAGCTGTGGTTGCTGCTTGTGTGTACAATTTGTATTTATAAATGTGTTGGGGGGGATGTATGATTCCAAGAATTAATGGACAAGATGTTCACTTTTTAAATGTAAAACTTTTGTTTACGGTCAACAAGATTTCATGTGTTTGGAGGTGCAAAGAATGTGTAAGAGAAAATGGCTGAATGTGTTTTATTCGGCAGGCCTTCTTATTCCTTGCAGTCTCACTTTAAAGTTTAGGTCAGTACATTTACTGTGCAGAGATATCAAGTTATATGTGAATGTTACCACAGATTCAGATTGAGAAACTTGATATAGGCTAGCAGCTGGCACTTGATCACTTTTTAAAACAAGAAACATAAAGTCCATGAATCATTATTCAATGATTACTTGTTTTTGTTCGGATGTTAAGTCCTCAACCTGAACTTACCCTCTGATGTCAGTAGCTGTGTCCCAAAACTTGTGAAATGTGTACAGCGTTGAACGTTGAAAGGGTATGATGTGTTGGAGCACAAACACTAGAGTAATGCTGCAAAAAAAGAGCTACGTATGTACAAGCTCATTTTTATGACTGCTGTTACGTTTTTGTGAATAATGACATATTTTCTCAATGTTGTCAATAGCAGATTCTGATTCAATACAACTAAAGTTCCAGTGTTTGTTTTGATGTACATGGTCAGCCTCCCTGGATGTTTTATTAAAAGTTTTAAATGTATTTTTGTCCCTTATATTCTTATACATATATTCATTGTTTAAAAGGATGTGGCATAGTCAAACACATACATGTTGTCAAATTCTCTACAAAAGGCAGAATTGCTATATACAAATATGCTAACTTCATGAAATGATTTTTTAAAAACACTACTAAATAAAATAACCTTTCTATAGCTATTATATTTAGGAGTGTTTCAAGTGTACAAACAAACTTATTGGCACTTATTTGATTACACAAGTTTTAGAGGAAATACTAAAAGCATGTTACACAGTGAAACTCCAAACTGCCATCTGAATTCACATGATCTATTATGCTTAAATATTACTATAAAAATATGGCTGGTGAATTTTGATTATTCCAGTTTGAAATCTATGCAGTTGTCAATCAAGGAGAATTCTCCTTTTAACTGACAGTAACTTGTCTGGACTCCATGTTGACAGTGTTTATTTGTCCCTTTGCTCTGGTCGTTAATAGGAAAACGTTTGGATACGTTTCAGGGTTCCTCTCACACAAACAAACTCTGGTAAATTCTGCAGGCTCTCACTTGTCTTCTCCAGCTCGTACTGCAAGACAGGAAACATCTGTGTTTGGACATCCTCTTTAATAAGATTGTATATTTGCCAATGTCTGCAGGCTTGCTCACACATGCCCAAAAGGTAAATTATTCCAAATGATGTATTCCCACGGTTGTGTGGTTTTCCATCTTTGATCTTAAACATACTTACAATTTGTATTCTCTGCTGCCTTGTGCGGAGCTTCACCTCCAGGTCAGAGGGCCAGCTCCCTCTGCACTCTGTGTTCCAGCACACACACTGCAGCTCAGGCTTCTTTTGGAGCAGTAGACCTCTGAGGACACATGGAAAAAATTAATAATGGATCACTAGATGAAGATAAGCAACCAAAAAATACCATAAAATGTTTTCCCTGGGGTGCATCAAAGCAGATTAAACTGACACTGTTGCTCAAGATAATTTACAAACTTGTGAATGGTTTCTTCTGTACAAAGATGGGTGTATTTCAATAAATAGTAGTTTTCAATGAAGCTTAATGATGAGGTGTGGGGATTATCTTGAGTAATCATACCATCATAGTTGGTCAGAATGTTGTTAGGTTCCTAAAATGTCTTTACTGCTTCAAGAACCACAAACCAAATTCTGTTGATTTTGTCGAAGTGACATACATTATTTTCGCTTTCTCAGACACAAGAGTGATGGCACTGGCCCCCTGTTGAGAGATTAGCAGTAATCTATAGTGAAGTATTGCACCTTTGACTTGATCAGTGTTAAACACCACCTAAACATGTGGCCTATCCCTGGCCACAAGACTGGTCAACTGGACAGAGGACGCCTAAGAGAATTGTCTGACTGAGGCAGGAGACAAATAAAATGCTTTCTGTGAGCAGCTGAGTAGAAGTTCTTGACCAATATCCCATTTGTGTGTACAAGGACCAGCACGTACCTGCTGCCTGTGTCCCAGACAGCAGGTATAGAGCTCAGCGTTTCCTCACCTTCTGTGGCAGAATAGCATCTCTTGGTGGAGGGCCCTGTGGTGGTGGGATGCCAGGATGGGATTTGGCAGCTTCCCGGGTTTGATGAGGTCACCACCCTCCTGTTGTTGACTCTCAATCACCTGGTGTGGTGGGATCATCCAGCAGTGATGTCTCTCTGACACACATAAATACAAGCCAACGCACACTTATATATTGGACATATCCTTGTCCATCTTTTATCTAGTGCACTCCTGTACACACAGCATGGGTAGAGCTTCTGTTGGTAGCTACATTTTAAAAAAAAAAACAACAAAAAAAAAAAAAGGTATACTAGTTGTATGTGTTATCATAAGACTGACTTAAAGTGACGGGGTACAACCAAAGATCATGCCAGTTGTGTGTTTACATTCACTAAAGCAATGTAAACTTGACTTTAAATTTGACCATCGTTTGATTTTATCTTACCTCTACTATTTCGAAGACCCATTTTTGGTGATATCTGAATGAAGAACAGTAGACAAGTAAGACAATTCTATTTCTATTTTTTTGTTCATTTTTTTTTTTTAGCACTTAAAATATGCAAATCCACACAGACCATTTTGCCCACATCAACATACTGAAACAATTAAACACTTTGTCAAAAAATCTTAAATGGGAATCCGCACATATCGACAGGCTCACATCTACATGAAGACGACAAGTAATGATTGCGGTCTTCAAAATGACACAGCATATAGTACTGTGTCCTAATGTTCCATTCTTTGAAAGCCTGAGCCCAGAAAAAACATCGCCCAACTCAGATATGATTATTTAGGCAGTGTTTTGCCTACTTAATTGTATTTTATCACTTTCATCCGTTATCCACACCATTACTAAAACTGCATCACACCACAGAAGTAATGATAAAAGCAGTGTTACCTGTGTGCTATGGTAGAGACGCATTGCTGACAGGAGAGATGTACTAAAGTCTGTTCTCTCAGAAGCAAATGCAGAAAGAGGAGTAGAAGCTGACCGTTGTTCTCAGGGTGCACAGCGAGCTGCAGTGTGAGCCTGACATGAACAGGTGTGCTGCACTGTCCTCTGATCAAATCTTATTAACCGTCTTAAGACCCTTTGTTCCACCCTTGTTCCCTTCAGGAGAGAAACTTCTGTGGTCTCTGAGACAGGAACAACATACTGTATGTAGTGATTAGGATAAGGAAACATGAAATATCAACAAAACAAATATGGATTTTTTTTTATGCTTTGTGGATCCAACTGTTATCACACACATTGATGGGAGTGAAGATTCATGTTAAATTCTACTTTGGTGTTAAATCTATGATATATGTTTTCTACATTATAGAGTTGCACACCGCTGTCCTGCTGCCTTCAAATTATACTTACGATTGAAAAATAACGTACTGAAACAGGACCATGAAAATGTCCTCATGGTCCTTAGGAGAAATTAGGTCAGTGTGGCAAACAATTGAACACAACAAATTTTTCAATTTCATTTTTTGGCCGCTCTATGTGTGGCCAGTTTTGCTTTTCTCCCCTGTGTGTCTGTCTTACCTGTTTGTGTTGTCTGTCCTTGGAGGGCGTGGCCCCATCATCCACCACCTGCCGCGAGCCCCAGTCTCCTCACATGGGATCAATCCAATCATCACTGACAGTATTTCTACCCCGGCTACTCACCACTCACTGCCAGATCATTGCTTCTCACCCACGGGTAGACAGCACTACGGCTCCAAGACTTCAGTTGCCAGAGTTTGTTTCAATTCCTGCTTGCCTTGTCTAATCCTGTTAATCTTCTCGTCTTCCAGATCGTCTACACCTGCAGAGCCGAGACTTCAGCCCTTCGTAACCATCCGCTGCTCACGCCCTCCTTCATCCCTCTGGCTCCTTCGCCCTCTCCCCTAATTTCCCCGGACTCTCAATAAACTCTATTTTGATCTCAACCATCTCTGTGTGTCCCTAGCATGGATCTCCACGCTAGTTCGCAACACTATATAGAGGACTTTTTCAGCCCTGCAACAACGTATTAAATAGAAATGTAGGGATTAACTATGAACAAAGTGTAAATGACAATGGTAAGAGCATGTGCCAATGCATGTGTTGCAAAATATGTGCAGTGTTAAACAAGTGAAAATAATAAATTGCGACTAATTTACAGTGGCTCCGAGGGTCAAAACACAACAGTTCACAAAACACGACAAGGCTAGTGTATTTATCACTCATATCTAATATCAACTGTATTTCTGTCAGAAAGGCTAGTGCTCGTAGCCAACAATATCAACTGTATTTCTGTTAGAAAGGCTAGTGCTCGTAGCCAACAATATCAACTGTATTTCTGTTAGAAAGGCTAGTGTATTTAATCACTGGTAGCCAACAATATCAACTGTACTACTGCAATATAGTTTGCCAGATGAAAGTGACAACCAGTTGATCGAAAGCACCACCAGTGTAAAACAGTCCAAAGCTGTGAAAGATATGCTAGGAGAATTGCATGATTGGTGGCAGAGCAGTGACTACAAGCAGACACCTGCAAAACTTTCTGCAGTTAAAAAGGTTCACCAATTAGCATGTGGACAGTACATCAGTAACACAAGGAAAATAATAATCCAAAGGCTGCCTGAATATAAGCAAAGAAAAGTGTGAACCACATGCATTCACACTATATAACAGGGAAACAGAATTGTGTCTTGAATATAGTAGTTACCTGGTGACTCCAGTTCTATGAGTATGTGCAAGGCCCTCTAACGGGCTTCGCTATTCGTTTATCCCCTCAAGGCGCCGCCTCGGCACCTGAGCCAAAATCCATGTACTCATCGCCCCCTCGGAGGGGTAGCACCCTCTCCTATAAGAACCCTAGTCCGCACCTTGCTGTGCCGACAATGGGGCCCCCAGAGAACACACACACCCCAGCCCAACTCCCAGCCCTCAACGGTTGCATATGGAGCATAAGCCATTGCCGGCGGCTTAACCCTAAACGGTGCAGCCCTGTCCCGCTGAGCGTGAGCAAACACTGGCTGCATCTTAGGGACCATGATGCAAGGCCAGGGCTTCCCACACGGCTGGCCCAGCAGGCCTGCAGTAAAATCCACCACGGAACCCTGGGCAGCTTACTGCGGGGGCAGAGCAGACTCCATCCTCGCAGCTGCCGACGCAAATAGTCCCGGCAGGTCATCCAAAGGGCCAATGAGCCACCGGCACGTTGTCATTGTCCTCCTCCTCAAAGACCCACCGGTCATCCTCCTCGTCATAGTCAACCCATGACTTACACCAAGCCGCTGCCCCCTGCACTGCCAGCACCGGGCTAGTGTGGAAGGAATGAGCAGCCTTGGCAAACCATTCCCGACGCTCACGCTCCTCCCGGGAAAGCGTGAGGCAGTCGAGACACGTGTCGAATTCACCTTGATGCTGCGGCCCCAAACAAACAAAATAGGGCTTATGGGAGTCCGCAGTCAACATCGGAGAGGTGCAGGCAAAACAAATCTTGGTGGAAGCCATAATCTTAGCTGTGCTTTCTCTGTTTCCTTGTATTCTGCTCTCAAGCTGTATACACTCAAGTGGTTGAGTTGAAAAAGGGAGACGAGCAAGGTGCAGAACATGTACGAAATAGAACTTCATGTTACACCTGTGGTGTTGCCTGCCACGCCCTCTGCCTCCCATCCTGGGTCTCCCTCACCTGCTGCCACTCCCTGGGTGACTTCTCCCTCTCTCTCCCTGTGTGTGTGTGTGGGTGATTGTGTGAATGAAGACAGGTGTGCTGGAGTCAGAGCAGAGTCCCACCAGCTGCAACCGGTTCCGTAATCAAGGCCTCTACTTATTCTCTGCTCAGCCACTTTCACGCTGCCAGATCGTAGCCACTACCAGTTAGTCTGTGTTTCCAGCCCTGTATTGCCAGCGTATTCTGTTATTGTTTGTTTGGCTCTGCCTACTGCTTCTTCCCTCTGTCCTGCAGTTCCACCTGCTCCGGTTCCAGCCTCCTGGTCCTCGTCTTGCTTGTCCTGCTTCCCTGCCCTGGATTCCTGTTTGTTTCCTGTCCTTAAGCTCAGCATCACTTCACAGCCACAGGAGTGACATATTAAACATAGACACAAAAAAAGTTAATGCACTAGGAAGGCATTGTTGCAGATACTGTTCTACACTGTTAAATAAAGTTGTGAACCTCAATGAGAATTTTGGTGAAAATACATTTTCTTCTTTAAGCTACAGCCATTTATTTACTGTATAATACTGTATATTACTATACTAACTGACAATAAGTAAACATCACATTTTTACATTCTTGACTTTTTTTTATTGCGTAATACTAACAATGACAATAATAATACAAAAAGAGAAAACCATGACATGTACGCTGGAGAGACAACTTCATGTTTCATGGGGAAACATCGAAATTCCCTGTGCCACCACGGCAACGCCGTTCAATGAAAACTCACATTCTTCATAGTAAAGCATCAAAGTCTTAAGGCTTTTCTGGCCAAATTTGGAGTGGATCTGGTCAACTTCCTAGGAGGAGTACATCAAAGTATAACATGTAATTTCCTTTTGCCAGTATGTGCTGCTATGACTATGACTGAATATTGGTATTAGATGTCTTTAGGCTGGGACTCTTAAACGTGAAGTATGGTGAAGATTGGATAAAGTAAACTCAAGTTACAACAACTTTCTGTTTCATTGGAAAATGCGCAAAATGTCCGCCACACCACGGACACACTGTTCAACGAAAACTCAAACTTTTAATAACCTTGCATTGTGAAGGTCAGATATGGTTATCTAAACACTTTTCAAATAACGACAATATCATATCCAACATTTAGCACCTCCTGAGCTTTACCAGCAAGAACACACTGCAGCATCAATGTCCAGTCCAAATTGGTCACCACTTGCTCAAAGCATGAAAAATACTTTTCAACATCTTTCTCATTGAAAGGAGGGACCAAATTTATATTTTTACCCACATCAAATTTAGAGCTGCTAGAGACCATAGATTTATCAGTTGCTCCACTTCCATCTCCTTGAGTTCTCTCTCATGTGCCAGTCTCAGTTTTTCACATTCCAGCTCATGCTGCCTTACCTGCTCCCTTTCCTTTGACTCAATTTCCAGTTGTAGTCTCCTCAACTGGAGCTTTAGCTCCAGCTCCCTCAACCCTGAAGCAACTCACCCTGCTCTTCCTGGCCTCCCTCAGAGGATGAATCGGTCTGCTCATTGGGCAACTCCAACTTTTTAGTAAGCCCTGTTCAACCAAGTCATTTATGATTTTTGTACGCAGTTCCTCTTTTCTTAAATTACCTTGAACACCAATACCATAGTGGTCTGCTACAGAGCAAAGATCTCTCTTTGTGTAACCTAAGAGTTGCTGAGCATCAGGGTGTTTAACAAACCTGTCCAACTCAAAGGCCGTGATGGCAACACAAAAATGAATACTATTGAGCGACAAGATAGCATAAACACTGAAGTTACACTCGCTAGCCTGCTAAACCATGCAATGCCATGTTTCAACCAACGAATATCTCCACTGAGACTCCAAGGGAAAACTTTACAAAAGCTGTAAGTCACAAGCAAAACACAGCTAATAAGTACATGTGAGCATCCAGAAATTGTCATCCAACCTAAAGTACCCTCAGTACAAAATACCCCTTGAAGTACCACACAATGTGCAGACTGCAAAAGCAGCTACACAATAGACAAAACTCACACAAACAAAAATGAGCACAATCCACTACTACACTATGTGACTACAAATGACCTCGCTAACTAACTAAAATGAAACTAAACGACTAGGTTTAGATCCTGGACGAGTCCCCATTGTGTTACAGCTGGCTCAAACACTGTTTGACAGTTACTGCATGTAAGTTTATTGAAATAAACTAAATGAATAACTGAAAAAAGATAACAGATACCAAGCACCACCAAGGTGCTGCTGCAGCAGGATGGAGAGAGAGAGAGCTGAACAAAAGGGCAGCAGGGGTTGTAGCCAATTCAGTGGTCTGTCCACTGACCGTGGTTGCTAACATGATCACTGGTCACTACCACTAGGGGGCACTGAAGCTAGTGGTCTGGACCAGTTGCTCAGTGGTCCGTCACGTGGTCCTAGTCCACCGCACACCTTGTCTGTCTCCTCTGTCTCTCCCTTCTCTCTCCTTTGTCCATGTGTTACACTTTTGTTTGCTATTAATGCATTAATAGTTTTTGTTGACGGAGACAAATGAACACCACAAATCATAATCATTTGTCTATGAATTATATTCTGTTGTCATTAGGCCTAGATTGTATTGTTATTGTTGTACTGTATTTTGAAATTTGTGAGACAGACAGACAGGTTATACTCTGTAATCTCTTGTTTTCTCATGATAACGGGTTAATTTATCTCGTAGTTGTCACAGTCTGTCTCCCTGTCCCTCCTCTATTTCCAAATGTGTGTTTTCCCGGTGCTGTTTTTCATTTGTCCACCAGATGCCCTCAGACTTTCCCCTGCTATTCAAGATCCTGCCACTCCCATCTGCCCTTCAATCACCTCATTCCACTCACCTGAGCTTCCCTGCCCATCTTCCCACCTGCACCTCAGTCCCTCATCAGTCACTCCGTACATATACCGGTCCCCAGGCTTTGTTCTCTTGTTGGTTGCCAGATTGGTTGTTTTCTGTCTGTGCAGCTGTCTCCCAAACCTGGACCTGCCAATTGCCTGCTCGCTCGACTACCTGCATCTGCATGTAAGTTAAAATAACAAATAAGTCACTGAACCGCTTGAGCCTCCGCGTTTGTCTACATTTGGGTCTTTTCCCTACTGCCTGAACTACTCAATGTGACAGTAATCTTGTCCTTAAATGACAAGTACTGATCTGAATGTTAACTCTAACAGAGACGCAATGCAACTTCTCCCTGTGGTAGACCTTGATTGAAGGAGTCTGATACCATGATCAATAATGGGTACTCCTTGCGCTGACATTTTTAGCTTAAATCATTGCTACATAGTCAGGGTCATTCCAAACAAGACTCCATTGAAAAATTAAAAGACAACATTGTATGAAATCAAATATAAAATTGTGGTGTTAAAGGTTTCAAACAGGTTCAGGTCTGACCCAGATTTGGATACAGCTGAAGTCAATTTGTAAGTAATTAGAAATAACCCTGACAGAGTTTTGCCCACCAGGCATTCCCAGCCAATCTTCCTGTAAATTTCCATGCGTACTACTCAAACTGAAGTCCAGACTATGGCCTCATACCTGATCAAACTGTTTTTTCACCTATAGTCTAAAGTTTTCACTTATGCACTGTTCTGTGTTTAAACATTACAGTAAAAGAGGGAAGGAATGCTGGTGCTCCCCTTGTCCCTAATGGGAATATTGCTGAGTCACTCAAGTGTTTTTAACAGCTGATTCTATTGGCTTTGATACCACAAGAAGAAAACTTTGGCTCTCCATAACTTTGTCATCTTTATACTGGACATGCTTTCAATTTTGTTGGCTTCTAGTGATGCCGATTGCTGTTGGTTGTGACTGCCAATATTTCAGGGGGTGAAGTATCACTCCCATTTTATTTACTATCCAGGTGACATATTATTACTGAGGTGCTCCAACTACAGATATTTCAATTATAACTGTTTAGCCCTACAATAAGTTTCTCCAGCTACTTTGATTCACTGCATGAACCTCTTCTGCTTGAAAAGCACAGAATTAAAATATTATTTGCGTAAAAGTATCATTAAAAAGTGGTTGCATACAATGCCTATATTTTTATAAAGTCTTACGCAAATACAAATAGTTTGGGAGGCTACATCTGAACAGTTTAATTGTCCCACTGTTTGAAACATTTCTTACTGTGTTGTAACCCATGAGCAGTGAATCAGGACTTTATCAGTTAAAGGTTTACTCAGTGGGGGAAAAAAATGGTCTACTATGGCTCTAGTGATCAGGTCAAAGCTGTTTGCATGACAAAATCAAACATCCCATGCTGGGTAAAGGGCGATGTTGCTCAACTAAATGTAAAACAGAAACTACTGATACCATGGAAGGAATGTACAAAACAAAATGCTTAAAAATTGTGGCATATCCTAGAATGAGAAATAAAGTAGAACAATACAAACACATTAAAGATATGAATGGCTTACACCTACTGTATGTAAAGCTTAATGTTCCACTGTTTGTATTTGAGACTGTCAGATGTTCCAGCTCCTGTTGTGTCGACCACCTGCAGTAGCAAATGACCTGGTGAATGCATTGGTACTCAACAAAACATAGAATCTATATTATAACATGCGTGATTCTAACATTTTATCAGTTTTTTTTATGCTCTGGTTCTGTAGAAAAATATGCCATTTTCCTTTTTGGAGTTGGAATGACAAACTTTTAATTTTGAAGACTAACAGATATAAACTTTATATAAAAAGTGGCTTTTAATTGCCTTAAGCTTTATACACTAAACAACTTGAAGTCTATAAATGATGACTTATGGAATACCTGGAAATCAAAGTGTGTATGTGTAGTGGTGGATGGTTTCAGGCTATTTAACAGATGCTGACTCTGAGACTCATGTCAGTCATGGATCGTCCTGGGATTCAGATGTGGACATGGACACTGTGTGTCTTTGTGAGCTGGATGTGTGTG